>CALSBZ010045371.1:0-20584 GCA_943591055.1 Gobionotothen gibberifrons | reverse complement strand
AGAGCTCCTTTCTTTTCTTCTCTTTAGTGGTTTGCTCTCTCAACTTCCTCTGGTCTTCCAGATACATCTCATATCTTGTCCTTGCTCCTCTGCAGTGTTGCTTGAGAGGAGTAGAGACCACAGGTAACTTAGCCAATGTTAGCATTTTGCTTGCAATGGCAATAATAAATGCAAAAGTCTCAATAATTAGTCAAGTCAACAGTGACAGTGCAGAGACCAAACTAGATTCAAGCTTGTTCTCAATTCTAGCTGGTGGTTAGTGAAGCTGCTGGCACAAATAGTGAGAGTACTGAGGGAGAGGCAACAGGTCCCATTCACAGAGACAGACATAGTATAATAGCAAGGAGGGATGCCTCAAATGCTGTCAGATATATGGCAAACTTCAGGAACCACCTGCAGGAACTGCACCTATTCTTCAGAAATAGTGCAAATAGGCCAGCCACACTGAGATCTGCCGCTACCACTCTTGGTCTGAACGACTTGAAAGTTAAGGTGTGTTTTCACCAATTTTCATAATACTATTGTGGTGTCATATTATTTATTTTATACTTACCAGTGTTTCTACTTGTTGTTAGGAAGTGAAAGATACAAGGTGGCTATCGCAGGACCTAGCCGTTCAAAACCAGCCTTCCAGATGTGCTGCCCCACATAGCAATGCTGTCCAAGGTGTTTCAGAGAGCTGAAGTGAACTTTCTCCACATAAAGGAGCAGGTAGATTACAAAGAAATGCATTTGATGCTCCCAATAAATTGCATTATCCATCCTATTATATTGTTGTCTTTTTCCACATTTAGGTGCCAGTCACACTTGTTACTCTGGGGAGCAATCTGGAGGCAGGCGAGAGCCCACTCCCCGGAACGTTCCTTGCTCGCCTACACCAAGACCTGGACAACCCAGGTGGACTTGGGGCCTTTAGCATTGCTGGAGAGGAGGAGAGGAGCAGGAGGGGACATGGAAATCTGGAGCGCCCCCGGGAAGAGCTGTGGGCCAGATTCGTCAGAGGTGTAAATACCAGAGGTGGGAGTAAGTCCTACATGTGCAAGTCATGAGCAAGTCTCAAGTCTTGACCTACAAGTATCAAGCAAGTCCCAAGTCACTGTGGTGAGAGTCAAGTCAAGTCATTAGAAATTCTGATGAATAAGCCCAGTTTCCGCATTTAAATCAGTTAAAATACAGTGGTTATGAAAATGGATTCAACCCACACTATGATCTTCATTACATACACAGTTAATCATTTGAAATCTAATTTAGACCGATGACAATCATATTAGATTCATATTAACCCTAGAACTGCAGACAATATAGCTAGGACTCAATCAAAAAGTCTGTTCAAAAAGGCAGAATTCCAGGTAAGAAAATCATATATGGCATTTGCCATTACACATATTTTATTTAAATGTATGTTAACACTAGAACCGCCATCAGCATCAGCCCCTACATAGATATAATTTTAAAATCATTTAATTTGTTCCTCTTCATAATTTCCTTATAAACTAAGTAGGACGATTTAAAACTCACTTAATTTGGTTAATTTTTGTTTGTTTTTGTTTGTTTATTTATTTAAAGGACAGTGCACATTAATCCACATTGCTGTAAATGAGCCAGTATTAGCCAGCAGGCTAATTTTCAACTGTTGTCCTTTGGCAAGATGTTAAATGACCACAACAAGACTTTTAGAAATTGCTTCAGTTTATCATCATAACAGATACAAAAGTTCAGATTTATTTTACAATAAATCAAAGAATGATGCACTTCTGCAAACAAAAACAACATAATTAAAACATTTAAACAAACTAAGTAGATGTCACGATTAGGGATGCATATCGTTGACTTTTTTACGATACCGATACCGATACCACTGAACGATACCGATACTCAACCGATACATATCGTGATACTTTGAAAATGTATCATCCCACAATTACTCCCATGAAGCGCTTTACGATATAGTTAACATGTCAAATGAATATTACATTCAATTGTGGGACTTCTTGGACCTTTTAGTACTGAACAAACAATGAAAAATACATTAAAAATATAAAGAAAACCGATTATGGAATATCTTTTATAACACCCGGCATCAGGTGTGCCGCGTGAATAGCACATCTTGTCAATGCAAACAGACCGTTTTAGCACCATTATAATTAATGTTAAACCTGAGATTCAACTAGAGAACAAATAAATAATAGAATAAAGGTCATGAGATCTCGGCATTGCACAAACCAACAAATCTCATCTTTAAAATCAACATTTGCCTTCACTGGTGAGTAGGGATGGGTATCGTTAGGATTTTATCGATACCGGTAATGCTTATCGGTATCAGTATTTTTCGGTACTCTTATCGATACTTTTCAATAATTTGGTGCTCAAAATTATAGACATGAATACAAGATGTGAAGATTAAACAGTCATTTTATTGTAATAAAATGATTTCTCTTCTTTATATATAGAACAAAGTATTTGAGCTTAAAATATGTCAATTCCTATAAAACGACCAACAATTGCTGAACCATACAGTCTATGATTGAAACGTTGACCTTTAACAACATTTAAATGCAGTGTTCCAATTCACAATGACATCTGTAAGTTTAACTGGTTTATAAAGCATTCAATGAAAGGCCAAATTATTATAGGTGTAGGAGCTCACATGAATACACTGTCAGTGTTAATAAACAAAAAAAAGACAAGGCGATGTGCCTGCAAGACTTCACTCAGGTAAACAAAACATATTACCGTGCGCAGCAGCTAACCTGCCTGCGAGCCTTCGCTCAGGTCACATTTACACACGGCCCGCAAATCGTATCAGGTTGCACTGAGGAGGACGTTGTTAGCGTGCTACTGCTAGCACTATTAGCGCTAGCACGGGAGTCTCAACAATAATAAGAGCGCTGTAGAGAGAGATGACGAGTGGCATTTACAGTGGCCGATCAGAGGGGTCTCTCAAACCGGATACATCACACGGGATGAGGGTTCCCAACCAACCAGAATGGTTTAAAGTTAAACTAAGGAAGTAGACGTAACAGATATACCGATAGCAGCACCGTTTGTCCAGCGGCTTAACCCATCCCTACTGGTGAGAGAAAACAAATCCCATCACAGTTAATTTGTGGGACTTTTACCTTTCTAGTATTGAACAAACAATAAAAAATACATAAAATATGAAGAAAAACGCAATTATGCAATCTAATGTATAACACCCACCATGACGGGCCACGGACTCACTTTTAAAATCATTTTATTTGAATATATATATATATATTTTTTTAAAGTATCGAAACCGGATCTGATTTTGGTACGGTATACCGTAGCCACCAGTAACCGGTATTTCGGTAATACCGGATACCGGTATGCATCCCTAGTCACGATCACAGGTACAGATCAGAACCCAATAGCACGACTCAGATACAACCAGTGTTTAGCAATGTTCAGTTTATTCAGGTCAGGGACAGGCAGGGTCAAAACCAGGAAATCCGTCAGACAGGCAACCAAAACCGGACAGGGAGCAGGCAGGAAGTCGAGATCCGAATACAGGCAGGCAGGGGTCAAAAACCGGGCAGGACAAAAATCTAGGCTAGAGAATATCACACTGGAGAGCTTGGTGGAAAAGACAAGACAATCTGGCAAAGGACAAGTGATAGTGAGGTGGTATAAATACTGTGGTGTGATCAGGGAATGAGTAACAGGTGAGGAGAAGGGCTGGGAAGACCAGGTGAGGGAAGTGAGCTGATTACAAGGGCCTGGAGGAAGGCGGAATCTGAAATGACAGGAGAGTTAAGATGAGCCAAACCAAACAAACAACAATAAATGTGTCTAACTTGTGACAGTAGATGAACTACATTATTCAAAAGTTTACAGTAACTTCTGATAATAACACAGGGGAAATAAACGAGGCATCTCTTTTCCTCTCTCTCTCTCTCCTGACAGCCCGTCAGTATCAGGGTTAGTCCAAATGAATCCCTTGGCGGTTCTAGTGTTCATTTACCGTTTTGTCTTCTCTTTGCAATGCTTAATCGATTTGAAACCAAGTCTAACGTAACTTAAACTTAACGTTAGCTTTCTAGCTAACACAACACATTCAAATACCTTTCTCTGTGGGTTTTTTTGTAGTGAGGAATGAAGTTGGATGTTGTGGTGGTCGTGTCACTGATCTTTATGCTGCAGACCATGCATACCGCTCTTCTCTTCTTATTAGGGATGCGTGTGATGCAGTGGGTTGATGCGTTGGTGTTCAGATCAGGGGAGCACAGGTTCAAACCCCAATGCAGTCAGCATGTCCCTGAGACACTTCACCCCAAATTGCTCCTGTGGGGATTGGCCACAGTATTGAGTATGTAAGTCGCTTTGGATAGAAGTCCTGGACAGGTGCTGGAGGAGGAAGTGAAGGGCCCTGCTGACAGCATCATCTACCGACCTGTTGGCTCTGTAGTCAAAATGCAGGGGGTCCAGTAGGGGGTCTGTGATGGATTTGATGTGGGACAAGGCGCTCAAAGGACTTCATAGCCAGAGATGGTCCGGGCGACGGGTCTGTAGTCGTTTAATCCTGTGATCCTTGTTTATTGCAGTATTTGGCTTCTTACTCTTGACTGGGTGAAGTCGTCAAATTATCCTTGCACAGTATGCATCTACTACGTTATCACAAACAGAGATGACACTCACTGAGTCTGAAAACCATGACGAGTCCGACTGACGAATTGTGAAGCTTTTCCAGAAGGCGGTTAGATCACCGGACGACAGAGTCGGTCTCCGTGTGCACAGACAGGGCTGCTGTTAACGTCTGTCTGTACAACGGAATTGTGCCAAAACTACGCCAACCGGCTGCGGAGGGAGACTCCCCCCCTTCACTGGAGAACTGCGCTAAAACAGCTGATCACAACATTCACGCTCTGTGGTCACGAAGCCCCCCCCCCCCCCCCCCCTGACAGTCCAAGCCAGGGGTGTCAAACACAATTGCAGGCCACATCAGTATTATGGTTATCCTCAAAGGGCCAGTGTTAACTAAGAGCCTTAGACATGAGAAACCAGTTTTCACTTGAAGGCCCAGGTTTTTGTCCAGCACAAAGAAAAGTGAAGATAGCTTTTTACCATGTATTTCCATACTGCAGCACACAGGCTGTTGCTTTGCATACAGTTAGAGAGCAGCTTCAGCGAGGGACAACGGATTACAGTCCACAGTCTCAGGAGGCATTTTAGGATATGCTAACAATACATATCCTATATTATCACACACTTTTAAGCTAAGTTATCTATTATTAAAAAGCACATGTAATCAATCCGTCTGAAGACATTTACACTGACATGGTACATAATTATGAAGTAGTATTAGGGTATGAGATTATTATTCACCCTATAACTTTATATATTTCAATCATGTTCATAAACATTTTAATATAGAATATTTTGTATTTGTATTACAAATGTTCAATACCTACAATTCCTAGTTGATGTTGCTTTTATGGGTCATTCTGTTTTAAGCCCAATCTGTCATCCTAATGATCATTCGCAAAATGCTGTTTCTATAGATTCTACATTTGTCTGGCTTTCTGGGGCCATTAGTAGCTTGGGAGGCCGTTTAGAGAAATGTAACCCGAAGAAGTTATTGTACTTGGCCCAAAACAACTTGAAACAAACTATCTGAGAATAAAATGAGAATTGCCTCAGGAATGCAAAGTGTGTCCCTATGAGCATGGTCAAGTGGAGACAACATCCATAAATATACAGCCCGTGCAGACTTGAGTCCAATTAAGTACTTTTCCCAGTACATTGATCACACAGTCTTTGAAGATTTGGCAGCATTCACCAAAAACCAAACTAGTTTTTTAGTGATCAAATATACAGCAATGTTCAGATCAATTACTTATTTATTGTTTAAATAAAGGTGAATGCATTCTTGTATCAATATCACTCTTTAAGCATAATGTGTTACATAGTTTATCTGTTAATTATGGCGGTCTTTTCACAATAATACACTGTAACAATTCAAATGAAATTTAAATTTAAAAAGTCTAAATTGCAAGATGTTTTTTTAACCCAAAATAGGTAGGAAAAAAATACAAAGAAATTGGAAGACACTTTTTTTTCCTCAGTTCCCAGGAGCATATAGGGGTTGCATTGTTTGGACCCTCACTGTAGCTTTCCAGTAGCTAGTTGACCGGGTTGTCCACCCAGGTTGTGATCCTTGAAGGTCCTAGATATCATTTCTGGTGGAAAACCTTTTACAACATTCCATGTCTGATTTCCCCAAACATTTGGTTTTGCCCCATGGGTACTATACTCATTTTCTAATACTTATTTCGCTATCCTAACCCTCCTCCCATCCCATATAAACTCACTCACTCACTATCCTATCTATTTATTTTACTCTATCCGGTACATCTAAAACTGTCAACAAATAAACTACTCTACTCATTATTAACCCATCCACTACTACTATCTTCCCCCTTAATTTAAGTTTCTTAATTTTCAAAAATCTCAAAGTTTTAGCTACACTATTACTAATTTCCTCATACTGTCTGTCCTTACCTTCTATATGTGTTATCCTTAAATGTATCCCTAACACCCTGAAATAATCTTTCTTTTCTTTTAACCCTATATCTATTCTCCCTACCCTATCTTCACCTATATACAATATAGACGTATCTGTATTCACCCTAGTTCAGGAAATACATTTAAGAAAAACTAAACTAACCCTCCCCCCTGGTACCTCTACTCCTTTGATGTTCCCGTTTTGCAGAGAAGACACGATAAAGGATCAGGCTCATGCTGAAGAGTCAGGCTCATGATGAAGACAGGATGAAGACACAGGCTCAAGATGAAGACACGATGAAGACTCAGGCTCATGATAAAGACTCAGGCTCATGGTGAAGACATGATACACCGTTAGCGTGTTCCTTTTATTAGCCAGTGATCTTATGTTGCAGAAGATGAGACACCCTTTCCAGATTTGAGTGCTCAAAAATAATAACAACCGAGGAAAAAAATACAATTTCCCTTGTGTTATTAATAAAAACATGTTTTCTTTCTTAAAAATGTATATTTTATAATAGCATTTGTAAGGAGTTGTGGTAAGCTCGTCAAAGTATGTGAAAGGTGCATTCAGTAGAACAAAATCATATGAATGATTAGTAAACATTTTTTTTAATGTGGTGGAAGGTAATACTTATAATAAAAAAAAGATTATATGAAATAATCTCAAATTGTAATTGAATTGGTTCATGTAACATTGTAAACAAAGTTATTGGAAAAATAAGGCTTGTCTGGATTGGAAAAATACTTTTATAGTTTTTTAAACACTAATTAGTTTTAAGCAAAGATGTGTTATAATTTAATATGTTTTGACACATTAACATTTCATGGCTGGGCCTTTATAATTCATGTAGTTGCAGTGACAGCTTTTCACACCTTATATGTATACTGTAGTTTGTACCATATGATCCTCCTGATGTTCTTGGAGTGTCCTCTATTGTTATTTGCATGATGGGGTTTAGTCTCGAGCTGCATTTGTATTTGCCATGCAGAGTCCAGTGAAATTAGATGACGCTGTTCATTTAGTCATAATTAGAACATGTTGTGCAGTTTACTATTTCTTAAGTAACATGTTGCTAAACAAGCCTGAGATATGACAGTTTATTTTTTAATGTTTTAGTGTTCTTTTATAGCAGGGGCTGCTGCTTACCCCCAGAGTACCATCATGAATGTGCAATCATGTTATGAACACAGTCAACGGTCGGCAAGTTAGTGAATATGTGTTTGAATGGCCTTTGTGTGCATTGAGAAACTCTGTAATCCCACCAAACAATTGCAACTGGAGCTTAAAAAAAAGGGAGAGAAAGGGCTTATTTAACTAGCAGTTAAAGCTGTGGCTCCTCTGTACTTGTTCCTGTTACTCAGACCGTGCCCTTTGTCTGGGACCAGGGCTTGGTCCAGGTCAATAATTTGCATTCCAAGGGCCACTTGAATGTGAAGCGCCCCGGATTCTCACTGCCTGACATGCAAAACCAGTGGGGGACAAGTTAAAGTGGCGCATGCTCACAGTCAACACAGGTGTACTCCCAGTCAAAACAAAAAGCCTGCTACCTCCCTCCCCCACTCAACAGTGCTCCTAACCTTCACCACTCGTCTGATACGATGTTATGGAAATGAGCACTGTGATTTTGCTGGGATTCTGTACCTGCAGGATTTCAATTGAAAAAGTTTGAATGTAAGGACTGGAGGTAAGTGGAGTTTGGTCCATAAATCTACAAGCAGTGCTGATGAAAGAATCAGAGGCTGAATCTAGATTAAAGAAACAGATCATCAGAAGTAAAAGAGAAATAGGACTAAGATAAGGGAGAAGAAAGAGAATTCAAAGGATGCCGAGGTCTTTCCTTGTAAAAAAGAAACGCGGGGCATTTGGAGCCTGGCAATGGAAAGAGCCAGAACAGCTTGAGTGGAAACAAGAGAATACAGTAGGTAAGAATTCAAAGTACTGTAAAATATAGTTTGTGCTCTAAGCAGTGACATGTACTGTTTATATATATACATTTTCCTGAAGTTAGTCCTTTGACCTTGTTAATGTACTTGTATAGCTAAAACATGTTTGTATCCCTTTCAAAGTGAGTAAAATTGTTATGGAGCCCATATCGTGCAGTCCTGACACCCAACAGCATGCAGCTGTGCATCAGTCAGTAGCCCCCACAGGATATGCGACAGCAGCTGAAATGAGAGAGTCAGTACCTTTAGCAGGATCAGGAGCACCAGGGGCTGACAGCAGGCATGATTTGTCCACACTTATGCTACAAGGCTCCTTCTACCATCCCAGTACGTTGACACTGGTCAGCAGAGCAAAGGTAAGGTCAGAATTGTATTCTCAAGTAAAGTCTCACTCACATTACACAACAAGCTTTACTGGTCTTTCATATAAGAAGGGTTACCCTAATTTTGGCACTTTTAACTGTGTACTGCCATGGAAAACTTAGTTAATGACTGCTGTGAATAGGCAAGCTGACAGCCTGGGAAGACACGATCAGGACTGACGAGAGGAAATTGACTGGAGTGGCAAACTTGTAGAGGAAATCGATGGTGGCAGCAGTTTATTTAGTATGATATGTTATGGTACCATTTACAGATTCTAGTAAGATAAACAGTCAGCTGTAATACACACATGCAAAGCACAGGACCCACAGGACACATTAGGTCTGAATACAACACATGCATTTTGCTGATATATGGAGAGTTGTCTGAGCTGCCGGTTTGTTCGGCGCCAGGGAGCAGTTGGTTGGAGGGTTTTGTGCGAAGAAGGTGAACTTGTGTTAAAAGAAACCCTCTGTATTATTTAATTCTGATTGGGAGTGTGAAGTCCAGCTAGTTTACATGATATGACGTCCGTGCTACCTAGGAGGATGCAAAAGGTAGAACTGATTGACAGGATAGTGATGAGATTGAGCAGAAAATCAAGAGGGGCCATCCTTATCCGTCTCCGTTACTCCTTTTCCACCAAAACTGTTCCAGAACCGGTTTTTGGTGTTTCCACTGCAGCGGTCCGGCTTTCGGTTTCTGAAAAGTGGTTCACATTTGGAACCAACAATCTGCTGGGCTGAAACCGAGAACCGCTTACATAAGAGGGTCACGACAGAGTCAAATTCGAAATTACCTGAGCAATAACAGTTCTTACTACTTACAAATCATTATAGAATCAGTAGAGTTGAGACCACGCACATATATTTATGTCAGGCAACATTAGCCAGGCATATGTATGACAAAATATACATTTTCCCGCCATACTTTTAATGGACACCCAATTCAATTCAATCTGGCTTCATAAGAGCAACTCGAGATCAGCTCCGCCGCAGTCTGCCATTGTTGTTGTCATTTAGGATGTTGTTGCGGAGAAATGTAGCAACGTACGGTGACGTCATGATGTGGCTCATACAGGGTTTTGATTGGTGAAAACTTGGGACCCACAAGAACGGAACTTATTTCAGTGGAAAAGGGGTATATGTTTCTCTTCGTATTTTGAAATGCATTTTGTCCTTGTTGTTTCTGAATAGACTCAGGAGAACTTTTTTGAGAGGAACTATTTAACCTGTACTGTTCCCTGATCCTTTGGTATGGGAAGTGGAAGAGAGCTCCCCCTACAGGCAACAGCTCTGAAACTGACATGCCAGGAAGCTCATGTTAAGCTCTCTCTCATACATGTTTTACCCCTGATTGCCAGCCTGCTTGCCTGCAGACTGACTTGCCTCGAACATTCCCACGCTCCTGCACCAGCAAGAAATGGCTGCATAAAAATGCTCCAGATGTATTTTGATTTCTGAAGATTCACCAAAACACTAGTTATTGAAACGATGCACACCTGATTACCTTGTCGACTGGTCTGATTTCTTACATTTGTGTGCAAATTCAAATATAGAGTGATAGTGGTTACCTATCAAGCTAGTTGGGCCAGACACTAAAGGTTAGACCAAGCAGGTACGATGTAGGCATGAGGCAGGGTCATGGTGTGGATTATCTCCTCTTTACTTGGCTGTATTCAGGATAGTATTCAAGGACACTATAAAGCTCCAATGGATCTTTGGAAAGGTGTAAATTGTGTGAAATAAAGAAACTCTTTAGTGGACTTTATAGTTTGAGTTAGATAAGCCATGTTAAATACTTGACAACTGAATGGGGCCATCCATCTTAGTCAAGCTTATGCTGATACATTACACATACAGTTTAAAGCTGTGTTTAGCCGTCAAGTATCTGCTCTATGCTTTGGTGATTGTAGGATTTGAAGGGTAGTTTAAAAGGTCAGTATAAGAGAATAGACTTGGAGTGCTCAGAAGAATCATGATGGGTAGCAGAGAGGCTCAGAATGAGCTTCCACCTTCAGCCCACTTGGATCCTAAGGTCACCTAGATGTGCTCCCCTCCTGTTATTTAAACTTTTGAGTGCAGTAACTGAAGAAAATGGCAGAAAAACATTGGACATACTGTGAATTGATAACTGTTTATATTATAAATAGTTTTTTCTCTGTCCACCAGCCCCGCACCCGTGCTTCCCCTGGCTCAGGAGATTTTATGTGCTCAGTGTGCCACAAGATATTCCCCCTGCAGCGCATGTTGACCCGTCACCTGAAGTGCCACAGCCTGGTGAAGAGACATCCATGTAGATTCTGTGGAAAAGGATTCAATGATACTTTCGACCTCAAGAGGCATATGCGAACACACACAGGTAAGACACACACACACACACACACACACACACACACACACACACACACACACACACACACACATTATGTATCAGAAAAACAAATAAACGTTTAAAAACTACAAATTAAGACTAGATATTTAGGCTTTAAGTATAATGAAATGACCTTTATTTCTCTGTTTAATTTGTATGCTGCTTAAAATAATGACGTGGTTCTGGTATGAGGAAGTCTGGTTATTACCATATATTAACTATAATTATTATTAGTACAATTATAAGTATTCATCAAATCATAAAAAGGGGTTTATAATAGCTGGCAATACATTTTAGTAGTTGCATCAGCTTAAAAAAGAACAGGAAGATCAGAAGGACTAGTAATCAGCATCCAAAGTAATTCAAAATTATTATATTTTACTATTAGTATTTTTAAGCATGACTTAATCTTCATTAAGTCAAATCTAGCAGCACCACCTTTGGATTAAAGGAAAACAAAAGCCCAACAATTGTGTAATAAAATAATAATTACAGAAATGATTGTATAGATGAGGTTGTACAGTATTTAAAGGTCCCATGTCATGCTTTTATGGTTATTACCCGTCCCCTTGTGTGTTATGAAGCTTTTCATGCATGTAAACGGTCTGCAGAGTCACAAACCCTCAAAGCAGTAGCGTAGGCAGAAATGTACTTTAGGGTGGGCCTGTAAAAAATAGGGTGGGCCAGATTTTTCTTCTGCGCATCAGAAGCTAACAACAATCCCCGCCTGTACCTGTGGCAGATTACTTTTAGAATACTTTTGGAATACTTTCTTTTTCCATAACAGATGGGTATGTTTTGGTGAACAGGAGACACGTATTTTACTTTTTTAATGGCTTATCAACATCTTGGTGTCATTCTGGACAACTCTCTCTCATCTGCACCCCACATAAAAAACATCACCCGGACTGCATTCTTTGTACTGTCTTAAAACCTTTCCTTAGAATATGTTATGAATTGTAAGGTGTCCTTGGATGCTTTGAAAGGCGCCCCTAAATAGAATGAATTATCATTATTATTTATTATTATTATCTGAAACTATGTAATAACTTGTACAACTTTTTCCAGTCACTTGCCCCATGCATTCAGCAGCAGCTGACTGCATGCTGAATGCTGCAATTTTGATTTTATCCCGTTATAAATGTCATTATTTCGACAATAAAGAAATGCTACATAAACGTTATCTTGCACATTTTATCTAACCATCTCCGTTTCTAACTTTCAATATATATATATTTTTTAAAACCAAAGTTCATTAGTGAACTTTGAGCCATCATTTATTTATCTCACGTTATTATGGTGCGCGCCGGTGTCAGTACCATATGTGTTCGCCCTACCATATGAATAGAGAAGAATAAGAGAAATCGGGGTTGTTAAAATGGTGACCGAGGCTTCTGCTAAGTACTTCTCACAGGAAAAGAGGGATGGAGGGATCAGAGCTCAGGAGCAGGAGGCTGATGTCCAAGAATGAGTCAAAGCAGGACTTGTGCAACCTGGCAAAGTTCAAGAAGTCAGAAGATTGATCTTTGTAATCTTATCCAGTTATATATATGCAGTTCACCTGTTAATACATATTTAAAAAGGATTTGGCTTTGTCAATATAAATTATTTCCCTTATATCTTTTACTATCTTATATAGAGGTTCGAAAGGGTAAAATTGCCAATTTAGAAATACAAAACGATGTAGGTTAGAGATGAGTTAAATAAGCTCATATTTGAATTCCCCTTAAAAAAACACATAATTTAGACACCCCCATGTTAGGATTTCCTTCAGATTCATGTTAGCACCTGAGTATGACCCGCCCTTTTGGTGTATGATCAAATTTGATTTCTAATTTTAAATAAAAGGAAATAAATTCACAGTTATTGTCAAACAGGAGTTAAATCAACTTCTCGCTTATTGTAAGAATGTATTTCACCATATTCATATTTAAATGATCGGGAAATTACGTTGTAATGATAATAAATCACCTCCCTCATTCAGATTAATGTCGATTGTTATTTTTTATGTTTGAACGTTAACAAAATAACAATCGACAGTGTTGTAGAGCCGATGAATGGGAGTGGGAGGCGGCGTGTTTAGTATGGAACACCACACTTTATTTTCCATCACATTACAGCAAAGCAGGATGATCTTGTATACACGCTACACAAGCTAGAATGACAACACAACACAGGTGCACTTACTAACTCGTCCGTGGTGCAACACACACTATATAACCCAGTGAATTGTGTCCCGTAAATGTCACCAGTACATAATTATGTAAATAACCCAATTTGTATTCTGTGAAACGGAAAAGGATATTACATTGTTTCTTCCCTCGGAGCGTCACGTTAAGCGACGTCCGTTTGTGATGACGCCGGTACAGCTGATCGTCTGACAACAGCCAGCTCTGTCCCCGTTTTATTCACACACTCATACACTTAAACTGAGCGGTGTGTCAGAAAACAACACCCTCTCTTTTCCTCCATGCCAAAATCTCTAAAAACGTGGGTACAACGGAGCTGATCCAGATTTGCTTCCGATATGACGCAATATCGGAAATGTGGACCCACGGCACTATCAGAAAGTTGCTATAAGAAACAATGCCCGACTGTTTTGGACGTAATATGGTCTTTGTTTACATTAGCTAGCATCGCTAACGCTCAGAGCTAAGCTGTACTGGAGAGAGTATGTGTAAAAAAGCAGGAAATGAAAAAAAAGGAACTCACCTTGTAGTAAACCCTCAAGAGAAAAAGCATTTGAGCTCGATACTGTTTCAGAAATAATCCTTGATGTGGTTTGGAACATGATATGGCGTTTAATCACAGCAGCATTTAGCTTAATCTCCGGTAGAATTCTGAGCAGGCATTAGCTCCCCCTCCTCTTTTTTTTATTTAACTAAGGACCCCGAACCTGCAGTTCTCTAACAGGCCTGAAATAGAGGGATATGAGGGATGTCTAAAATGCGTGATCTGTTTGGTATTTTGAGCAAAACACATCATAGACATGTTTTTTTATATATTTGTATATACCTGAGACCCATAATATGCCTAAAAATAGCATAATAGGCAGGGGTACACATAACTTTTTTAGTGAATTACTCAGATGAATACCAGGAGACAGCGTTTGGTACTCACCGTTACACAAAGCGTGGTGTTAATAAGTGCAGGCTTCCTCACTGTCCTCTAGTTCCTCTTCTTGCATGGTAGATGATGAAGATGATGAAGATGCACCTCCCTGTCCCAGTTTAAGCCTCCAATTTGCATCCTCCAAAACGTGTTGCCAAAAATGTGAAGTTCTTGCATTTCCTGAGGCCAAGTTAAAGGATCAAATAGAAATTATCACATGACTTGAAATCATATCTGATTTCAGATGTGGGAAGTAACTAAGTACAGTTATTCAAGTACTGTACTTAGGTACAATTTTGAGATTCTTGTACTTTACTTGAGTATTTCTATTTGATGCTACTTTGTACTTCAACTCTGCTGCACCTTTACCAGCTTTGAGAAACTTTCATGATCAATCATTATAAAACATATCATATATATTATTCTGAAATGGACCAATCTGCACAATGACTGCTTTTACTTTTGGTACTTTAACTATATTTTGATGATAATACTTTTCTACTTTTACTTGAGTAACATTATGAATTCCTACACAAGAGCCGAGTACTTCTTCCACCTTTGTCTGATTTCAAACTCTTCCATTAACACCCTGAGTAGGTTTGCACCTGTGTGTGTGGCAGCTGGACCACAGCGCGTGAACTTTGCGATCAGCTGATTTTGCGCAGTTCTCCAGTGTGTGGCGGGGCACAGTATGTGCATAGGGGAGTCTCCCTCCGCAGCCAGTTAAAGTAGTTTTGGTACAATTCTGTTGTTCATACATACCAACGTTAACAACAACCCCGTCTGTGCACACGGTGAACAACTCTGTCATCCGGTGATCTAAGCCTCTACCTCCTGTAAAAGCTTCACAGGCCCGTCGGTTATGGCCTGCGCGGCGCGGCTCGGCTCAGTTCAATCAGTCCAATAAAGTCCGGAGATTTTTAGCAGGGAGCAAAACGCCATAGTTTTGTTTTTTTGGACATGTCTAGTAGTTTACTCCATTAAGTGTTGACACGAAACCCGTGTAGACGAAATATGTGTTTTGTTTTGAGGACCTATCAGGTACGCAAATGCGCGCAGTGACAAAAGTGACGTTACGCATTTCATATTTTTGCCACGCATGCGTACCTGCGTACCAATTATGTGCACCCCTGATAATATGAGACCTTTAAGATGGCGCACAAAAAACAACTTCTGGTAAGAGCGGGGATCGAGGAGCGAGGAAATGACAAATAAAAGACTTGAGATCGACCGAGTCAGCAACAGACAGGGAGTGAAGACGTAGACCAAGTTAGCAGCACACAGGGAGAGCAGAATAACTTCACCCGGCACTCTTTAAGAAAAGAGAAGTGGACAGTGAAAACAGAGCTTTAACCCAGAATGGACATACTCATCCATGTTCATCCTGCCCACTGGGAGCACAGAATGTGTCTCATATGCTCAGAGACCGTGGCGCTCATTAAAATGGCCAATACTCAAGTCTGAACTGAGGTCACAGGAAATATGCAGATATTAGTTCCTGGCAGGACAAGCTAGACGTCAGTTCTCTCACTGAACAAAATAAAGTGGGGGGTGAGATATATGAGGGAGAGAAAAAAAAAACTGTCAAACTGTTCAATTGTTAAGATGTGTTGGGACTGTTAAGTAAAGATGTGAAGCAGACTAAGGTCTAGGGGACGAAGAGATGCAAAATGATCCTTCACTTCATTAGCTGCACACCATTTATCGAAGCGAATGCCCTTTTCTCACGCAAACTCAAGAAAAGTCTGCGCTTTACTACCACTACCTTGCACTGAAGTAGGGTTGGCCACATGTCTTTAGGCCAGACGAGTGCAAGTAGCAATTCTTTCAAAAGAACCTCCGACTCTCTAAAAGTTGGCACCAAAGCAATATTTTTGCTGACATCCAAACTTTTTGTATGAGGGACAGACAGTGAGCGATGTCAAATGTTTTTGACAATGTGTGCTCTGAAGAGATTCTCAGGTCTTCGACTTCAAGCTGCTTCAACTTGATCTCTTTCTCGGCTTCTAAACTTGCAAATCTTTAACCTGTTAAGCCCCGAGCCTGTTTTTCATGTTTCAGGCTCGAAAATGACATTCCCAGAACAAATGACCATATCTTCCCTTCTAAAAGGGTTACATTAATCATCTTTTCTCAAAGTAATGATAAACCTGTGAGTTGGATGTAGAAAAGTCAGAATCAATATAGATTTTTTTGAACATGGTAAAAAACTGTAAATTATAGAAAAATATTATAAAATATTTTGTACTTATAGTGACAACTAACCTTGGATGATGGGTTAGTAGACTAAAAGCTTTAGGAATCCAAAGTACAACATATAATAAGTACCCTGTATCAAGATTGATGCAAAACAAATGATATTTGACCTTTTTAGAGACATTTAGAAAAAGAAAACCTCTTTTGGGGTCATTTGGGTGGATTTGACCTATATCTGGCCCCCCTTGCTCGATTTTGACATGTGACATCTCTTTCTGACCGTCAGAGCCAATAGAATCGAGGGGAAGTCCCACATAGTCCTTATTTGGTCATGTCTGTTTGTTAGACTGCTGCGTCAGTCAAAGCATTTGAGCAGCAGCAGCAGGTGGCTACCATTAGCAGCTAACTTTTGGTCTCCGGTTTTGCCATCAATATGGAATTATGGACTATAAATGAAAAAAATGAGATTGCCCATACTTTCTCAACCTATGGATTAACCGTTGCAGCAGCGTTTTTTCTTGTTTGAATGCCATTGAACACTATAATGATCAGATTGACATCACCCCCCTGTCGTGAGTTTGTATCTTTCAGTGTTGAGGCTGGCACCGTTAGATTCTGTGTCTTTATGATCATAAACGATGTGCTGGATGTGCAGAGCTAGGATAAGTAATAAGGGAGCTTGGAGTGATTTTCGGTGCGGTAATAGGTTAGCATTTTTCGCTCGGGGCTAATTCAGAGGGTCAGTGTATGGTATGTGTGTTTTTTTTTAAACGAAAAATCCTTTTTTTTTAGTTTTTCCCCGTTATATGGATATAAAATATTATATCTATTATATAAATTCAGGACTTTAAAACTGAGCTGAAATCACAGTTTCTCATTTAAAGAAGAAATTAAAAAAGAAATAAGGGAAGAACTCGAAGACTTTAAAAAAAGCTATTTACCTATTTAACGGAAACAACAAAGGAGCTAACATCACAAGCCACGAGGATTGAGCTAGCCGAACAGGGAGTTAGCGAGATAGAAGGTTGGAACATGGATGTAAAAGAGGCTCTTATCCAAGCGCTGAAACAGCAGAAAGTATTGCAAAACAGTCTGATGGACAAAGAGGGAAGAAACCGACGGAATAACATCTGTATCTTTGGCCTGACAGAGGGAGTGGAGGGCACCTCCGCCACACAGTTTATTGAGCGGCTCCTGACAACCAAGCTCTCGGTTCCAGGTGAAAGTGACCTGCAAATTCAGGGGGCTCACCGATCCCTTATGCCGAGACCGGCTTCCGACAAACCGCCAAGATGGAGATGGTGCTAAAGGAAGCCTGGAAAAAAAGAATCCAATTCCAGGGTCGGGCGCTGTTTTTCAACCATGATTATGCCGCGGGCATACTCCAGAAAACAAAGGAGTACATCACCATAAAAAAAAGCCTTAAAAGAAGAGAGGAATCCGCTTTCAGACACCCTTATCTAAATTAAGAGTCCACTGGGAATCCGGCCCGAGGACGTACGAGAGCGCACAAGAGGCTGCTGACGAGTTGAACAGGAGGGGCATTCAGATAGAGACTCCCCAGATGAGCGCGCCGGGGATAGAGGAGCGGCTGCATAAAACACTGCCGTGGCAGCGGGGTGGAAACTCTAAGGACACGGCCGTGCGAGCTAAACAAAGGTTACAAGGGTTTCAGAGGAAATAATGGACATGTATGTGAGTACATCCAAATGGACAAAAGTGCTGATTTACATTACATTAACACTGAACACACCCTAAGTGAATCCCTAAATGATAAGGTCTTCTTAACTGTTATGCATATATGCCATATTCAGGTTCATATATGTGCATATATGTGGATTAAGATATATGTGTCATATATAGCTCATATATCTGTCTTTTTGCATATATGTCATACAGAATGCCTACATATATATACTGTAGGTCAGTGACCACCAACTGGCGGCCCACGGGCCACATCCGGCCCGCCAGACATTCTCACCCGGCCCGCACGACGGGGGTGACTGCGTCACGTCTCGTGAGTAAGGTGCAGTACCGGAGTCCAACAGAGAGGCAGCAGCTGCGGGACAGTAGACTGCGTACTGCGAAAGCTTCCCTGCCTTGAAGAAGAAGTGATCCTTCGCTCAAGAGTCTGCTTCGTGCGCGCTCCGCGCCACAGCAGTAGCCCGACTGCGACAGAGTCCAACAGAGAGGCAGGAGCTGCGGGACAGTAGCCTAGAAGCAGGGTTGGGTTGGGATTTTGGAATACTTATTGGAATTATTGGTGGAAAAGTTTCCTCACAAAATGTAATATTCATTACCGGCAGAACTGTGTGCACACTGCACAGCACTGCATCATGTCTGTGAGCGAGAGAGAGATGCAGGCAGCGTGTCTGTGAGGCCCCGCCCCCGCACGCAGATAAATATATTTATCTTAAATATATTGAACGTTAGAAACGGAGATGGTTAGATAACGTGCAAGATAACGTTTATGTAGCATTTCTTTATTGTCGAAATGATGACATTTCATGACGGGATCAAATCAAAGTGAATGGCCTGCTGCTGCTGAATGCATGGGGCAAGTGACTGGAAAACGTTTTAAAAGTTATTACATCGTTTTAATAAATAATAATGATAATTCATTCTTTTTAGGGGCGCCTTTCAAAACACCCAGGGACACCTTACAATTCATAACATATTCCAAGGAAAGGTTTTAAGAAAGTACAAAGAATGCAGTCCGGGTGATGTTTTTTATGTGGGGTGCAGATGAGAGGGAGCTGTCCAGAATGACACCAAGATGTTGTGTTTGAGTTCTTGATAAGCCATTAAAACAGTAAAATAAGTGTCTCCTGTTCACCAAAACATACCCATCTGTTATGGAAAAAGAAAGTATTCTAAAAGTAATCTGAATATGTTTTTATTAAGACACGTAACTGTAACTGTATTCTGATGACTTTCAGAGCATGTATTCAGTATTCAGTAACTGATTACATTTACCCCCCCCCCCCCCCGGTCAACAACTTCAAAATGCTGGGCTATATAAAAATCGCTGGCCCGCGAAAGTGTCTATTGGATACATTTTGGCCCTTGGACAAATGTAGTTGGTGATCCCTGCTGTAGGTCTTTGCAAGGTAATGTGGTAATGTGCATATTATTCCAAAGTTCTATATAACTACATGAATTAATCATTGTACTTATTTCCATTCAATGCAGATTGAGGTTTGCGGATTGCCCAAGACAATTCAATGTATATATACATTGAATTGTCTTGGGCAATCCGCAAACCTGAGATATATGCAAATATATGAACCTGACTTTGGCATATATGTGGAAATATATGAGCTATATATGACACATATATCTCCTATTAATCCACATATATGCACATTCAAATGTTCGAGATTTTAATGAAGAGAATTACTTGAATGGCGACGAAGAAACTCCTGAGGAGACACACACAACGAAGGGCCAGCTGGGTACAGCCATCAAACAAGCTGACAGAGCTCAGGGTTCGCCAAAAGCAGACTAAATAATTGACATTTATTGACAATAAATGTATGTTACCCTTGTACATTTTGTGTGTTGTATTTTTGTGTAGGCTATATAGGCGTGTGGCGCAGTGGGTAGAGCCTTGGTCTGGGGATCAGATGGTCACTGGTTCAAACCCCACTGCAGTCAGCAAGACACTTCACCCCAAATTGCTCCTGTGGGGATTGTCCACAGTATTGAGTATGTAAGTCGCTTTGGATAAAAGCGTCTAACAAGTAACATGTAATAATAATAACATGTAATAAATGTTTAATCCTTGAACATAGGTGTAAATAAACATATATGCACATATAGGCTAAACTTATGTGCATATATGTGTGTGCATATATGTGCATATATATGTACATACATGTTCAGAGACATATATGTTCAGAGACATATATGTAGGGGTCCAATTTCAGATATGTCGCATATATGTTAAACATATATGTGACATATATTAAAAATATATAGGTTTATATATATTCCTTCCATGTGGGGGGGCCCTCATGTTCTATGGGACATCCACCCCCCCCCCCCCCCCCCCCCCCCCCCCCCCCCCCCCCCC
>CALSBZ010045370.1:0-21834 GCA_943591055.1 Gobionotothen gibberifrons | reverse complement strand
AAAAAAAAAACATGCAAAACCACACCCTCCTTGGCAAATGCAGCTTTAAAATAAATATGTTTTAAATCACTGTGTAGTTGATCCACTGATAGAGGTATACAAAATACAACCAGCAGACATTTACAGAACAAGGAGATAACTATAGGTTACTTACGTAACCCCAGTTCTCAGAGTAACATGAAGTGAGATGTCTCACTATGGGATGCGCCTCATCCGCGGAGCAAACAGAAGCATCAATCTCATTACGCCAATCCTGATTGGCAGGTGATCTCGACGTCGGCATCAGGGAATCCACCCCCTATAAGTAGCTTGCGCTACGACGCATGCGTCATTCAAAATAAGCACCTCTTCTCGCTTCACCATAGCAAGGAGGGCCGTCTGGTGAGACATCTCACTTCATGTTACTCTGAGAACTGGGGTTACATAAGTAACCTATAGTTCTCATTCGTAACACTCCGTTCGATGTCTCACTATGGGATATTGTAGCTCCCGTATTGCCAGACGAGCTTATCTCGAAAATCACCAAACCAACCAGAACTTAACAGGTAGAGCTCTGACTCAGCAGGGTGCCCAGCACTGCTCGGGTCACACTGGGAGCAGAGACGTCTAACCCGTAAAGCCGACAAAAGTGATCGGCGAGGACCAGCCCGCCGCTGCACAAATGTTTTGGATGGAAACACCCTTGAGCAAAGCCCAGGATGTAGCCAGACCACGAGTCATGTGAGCACGCAACCCGAAGGTGCCTGCAAACTCTGACTTGTATAGGCCAAAGCAATTGCCTCCACAATCCAGTGGGAGAGCCGTTGCTTAGTAGCGGGCCTGCCCTTCTGAGGGTTAGCCCAGGACACAAAGAGTTGGTCATTATGACGAACTTCTTTGATCTGTCCATATAAGTGCGTAAAGCACGGGCTAGACATAGCAAATTCGGCTGCTGTTCCCCGAAGGGACACAGCGGCGGAGGAAATGCCTCAATGTCAATTGGAGTACACGAACCAACCACCTTAGGTATAAAGGCAGGGTTGGGCTTCAGCAACACTCTTGTTTGCCTTGGGCAAACTGAGCGCATGAAGGATGTACAGATAGCGCATGAATGTCACTGATACGCTTGGCGGATGCCAGGGCCAGTAACAGCACTGTCTTGAGCGACAGGTGCTTCATGTCAGCTTCTTCCAGGGGTTCAAATGGAGCTCGAGTGAGCCCATCTAAAACCACTGTCAAGTCCCATAAGGGCACTATTGACCTGGAAACAGGGAGGAGCCTGCGGGCTCCCCTCATAAAACGGCAGACCAAAGGATGTTGGCTGGCCGTCTTACCCTCAAAGCCTACATGGCATGCAGCAATAGCAGTCAGGTAGACTTTGATCGTGGAGAAAGCTCTGTGTGTTTTTCAATTAGGTCCTGTAGAAATGATAAAATCACTCCGACAGGACATTTGAAAAGAGGCGTGCTCCCCTTGAAAGCACCATTCCTCAAACACCCTCCACTTACAGTCATAAAGAGACCTGGTGGAGGAGGCTCTCGCACTCTGAATAGTGTTTATCACCTCTTGCAGGAGACCCACTATATTCAGATTGTACAACTCACGGGCCAGACCCATAGGGCCATGCGCTCCGGGTGTGGGTGAAATTAGATGTCAAGTTTTTAAATTGTAAACTGACTGTCAACCAGCTGTCCAATGGTGTACGTCTATTCGGCTGCGCTAATCAATATTGTTATAGGAATAGTGAGTGAAATGTCTCTTTGTTAGGTGAAAGGTTGCTCGTAGTTATGACGCTTCTCACCTCATTGCTTTAGTTTTATGCCGAACGCGTCCACGCCTAACGGTGCGTTTTGATCGTGCATTGAAAAGAAAAGCTGACAGCGAGCATTTTCTTTTGATGCGAACAGATCTACCGCGGCTCGGCCGTAACGCACCCACAGCTGGCTCACAACCATTGGATGTAGAGTCCAGTCTGCATATAGTGGTACACCTCTGGACAGTAGGTCTGCCCCGAGGTTCAATACCCCTGGTACGTGCGTCGCTCTCAGAGAGAGGAGACAGCCGCAGCTCCACAAGATCAGTTTGCGTGCCAGCATGTGTAACTGGAGAGTGCAAACTCCCTTGTCGGTTTATATACGATATTGTGGTCGTATTGTCCGTCCTCACGAGGAGATCGTGTCCTCTGAGAAAAGGCAGAAAGCGTTTTAGGGTGAGGCACACCGCTAAAAGCTCCAGGTAATTTATTTGCGCTCGCTGGAGGTCTCTTCTCCAGAGACCCCTCACCGGACGGCCTTTCAGACATGCGTCCGTGGTGACCACCTTCCGTGAAGAGACAGCACCCATAGGCACGCCCCGTACTAGAAAAGTAGGGTGCAGCCAGTGGCGCAGTGCCATTACGCATTTCACAGTAACTCTGTGCGCCATGACGCACGGGTTTAGTTTTAGGGCGGCCACCCAGCGCTGAAACTCTCTCATGTGTAAGCGTCCCAGTCGTACGACCAGGATGACTGATGCCATGAGCCCCAGTAACCGCAGGCATGATCTGAAAAGAACATGTTTGCACAGCTGGAAATGAGCAAGACAAGCTCTGAAAGCTTTCACTCTTTCCGCTGACAGGCGGGCTGTAAAGGGCACCGAGTTTAGGTGTAAACCCAGGAAGAGCACAGTCTGTGCTGGGCACATTATGCTCTTCTCTGTGTTTATTATGAAGCCCAGATTGAGCAGGAGCTTTACGAGGACATTTCTCTCCGTAATAGCCTCCTGCTCCGACTGTGCGAGAAGCAGCCAGTCGTCTAGGTAGGTAGCCAAACGAATACCCTGTTGTCTTAACGGGGCTATCGCGGCTTCCGTACATTGTACAAACACTCTTGGACTGAGAGACAGACCGAAGGGAAGTACTCTGTATTTGTAACAGAACCCCTGAAATGCGAATCTCAGATATTTCTTGTGTGGGTAATATACTGGGATGTGGAAATGCGCATCTTTCAGGACGACTGATGTGAACCAGTCGTTCTGTCGCACGAGCCGCAGCAGAGATGTGTGAGTGAGCATTCTGAATTTGTATCTTTTTAGATATTTGTTCAGAGCCCTCAAAGCTAGTATTGGCCGAATTCCGTTCCCTCCCCGTTTGGGAACGAGGAAATACTTGGAATAAAAGCCGCTCTGACTCTGCTCGGCGGGTATTATAGATATAGCCTTCTTTTCTAGAAGTGAGAGAGTCTTTCTCTCTAGAATATGGGCTGACTCTACTCGGGCCTGTGAATACAGAATGCCCGAGAAGCGAGGGGGGGTGACAGCGAATTGGAGTCTGTAGCCCCGTGTTACTGTCTTGAAACCCCAAGCAGACGTAGTGAGCATCTCTCACTGTTTGCTCCTTAGAGCCAGCGGAGATGTCACGTCTCATACCCTCTGAGTCTATATTTGTTGTGTTATGGGGCCCTCTAGTGTGTGAACACGGTGGTACCTCATTTCAACAATCCCCACCGACACTGCGCATGCGCGTGACGGTGGTGTTTTTACAACCCCAGCCGGCACTGCGCCTGCACGTGACGGTGGTGGCTTCACAGCCCCAGTCGCCACTGTGCCTGCACGTGACGGTGGTGGCTTACACAGCCCCAGTCGCCACTGCGCACGTGCGTGGTGGTGGTGCCTTCACAGACCCGTCCAATATCCGCCAGAGGCCGTAGCTGCTCTCAAAAGGGGAACAATAGGCGGACTGTTTATTGGTTTTATTGTTTTTATAGTTTTTTCTTTCCTTTTTTGAGCTGCGCCCTCGGCCTGAGCCTGGATGCGTCAGCGGAAATGCTTTATCGAGAAAAACACAACAATAATGTGACAATCATGTGTTTTGTGCACTTGAGGATGGCGTTGAGGCATCTCTCTCGCAGCGGAAACACATCTGGAACTGGGGAACGCAGCTCTGTCACAGAGGGGAGAAGAGGAGGCTGTCAGGCTGCCCGCTTCTTCCTTCCCGTCAGGTGGCTGAGGATCTGGGTCGGCTGCGCCTGCACGGCTGCTGCCGGAACCGGAGATCTGCTCGGCCAGCTCGCCCTCGTCTCCTGCCTGGGCTGGGGACTCGGGGCGGGCTGTGGCCTCTGCTGCCTCGGTATGTCAAACCGGGCAGGGTGAGAGGCATCTCGGGCGAAGGACTGCTGTGAAGCGGGAGCAATGCCCGCACGAGCTGGGGTTGTCAATAGCCTCCTGGGCGTGTTCCAGCCCGAGGCAGGACGAGCAGACCTGGTGTGTGTCTGTGCCTGAAATTTTAAACCCGCAGTCGCAGAGCCGAGCAACCGAATTCCCGACTCCTCTGGTGTGAGGGAGAGAGTCGTCCATCTTGCTCGCCGTGGTGACGGCGTGGAGAGGACCCGCTCTTAGCAGGAAAGTTGCCGAGTTGCCGTCCTTTTCCGGAGAAAAGCGACGGTGTAGATTTATTTCCAAAGAGTATTAACTGGTGTGTTAATAGTCTTTTAATTCCTTTCTTCTCTGGTGTGAGAAGAGAAGAAAAACGTCCTCGCTATCGTGGTGTCGGTAGCGAGGAAGGTAAGCTAGCAACAGGTGTGCTGCTAGCTTGAATCAAAACCTTACCTTTTTGATTTCCGGAGAAAAAAGAAAAAGGGTGAGGTCGAATGTGGTACTAACTGGTATGTTAGTACCGACAGTCTTCTTGCAGAAGTATATATAAAGGTAGCCTGCGAGCGCCCGTCGACCGAAGTTAGCTTGGTTAGCTTGGTTCCGTCTGTGGACTGTGTGAGCTAGCCCGGCTACCGATATAGAGATGTGCTCTGAAGCGAGAAGAGGTGTTTGAATGACGCATGCGTCGTAGCGCAAGCTACTTATAGGGGGTGGATTCCCTGACGCTGACGTCGAGATCACCTGCCAATCAGGATTGGCGTAATGAGATTGATGCTTCTGTTTGCTCCGCGGATGAGGCGCATCCCATAGTGAGACATCGAACGGAGTGTTACGAATGAGAACGGGGGTTTCTCTCCATTAAAATCCATTAAACTCAACACCACACTTCTATTATATATATATATATATATATATATCTCTCTCGAGTAATGATCAATATATTAATGTGATGCTATCAAGTTTTTTTCAGCATGATCGGATTGTCGTTTAATTACACAGATAATTTGTCCCTGGCAGTTATTATACTATCTGTCGCAGCAACCACAGAGATTTAATAAACTGTTAAGCATCGCTGTTATCTTTAATTTCGTCTCTGATCAGTTTGCAAGTCCTGGGGCTTTGTTTCCTCCGCCGCGGCCCAACAGCTGCGCATGCATATTGTCTTTGTACCCTGTGTGTGTGTTGTTAATGGGCATCGTTTCGTTTGTCATTTAGCTCGTATTTAGATTGTCAAGTCATGTCAGCACGGGCGTACATTCTCCCTCCAACCCTTTTATCTCTTGAATGCAAAAAAAGCCCAATTGCAGATACGACTGTAGGCTTTTTCCTCTTTCCAAAAGACAGTGAATGGGAAATGTCGATGCAACATTTGACCACGCCCTGAAGTATTTTCTTCTGTCTTGTTAAATCCTGTCTCTGCAGGCTCAAGGCGACATCTGTGTGTTTTGGGCAGTGGCAGCCCCATATGTGCTCCCAGTTCACTCTTTGAAAGTATCTCGTTTCAGTCACATTAAAAAGCTGTGGCTGTTCTTTTCTACTGCAGCAGAGCCACCTAAAAATAGACACAGCCCATTGGGGATACCTTTAGAAGCTTCTACACATCTCTGTTTTCTCTACAACCACATGCCTTCTTACATGTTGGCTGACTTTTTGCTGCTTCATCCTCCAGTGGTGGAACGAATCATAGTTCTTGCTGCAGTGATGGAGAAAGCGAGGTAGTAATCCACTCAACGTTTCTGTTGTAATGTAATACGGGTGGGCTATTTCAGGGAGTTCATTTAGGGGCAGGGACATGGTCTACCTGCAGAGTGGACGCACGCAAAACTCTCCATTAAAACGTGATTGGAAAGCAGGACCCGCCGCTCATAAAGACCTCCATCACACCTTTGTGTTAATGGAGATCACATGGCCTCAATTTTCTCTTCTGGATATTTCCGATTTATAAGGTTTGGCCGCTGCTTTAAGTGTTTGAAGTGCAAAACGTCCCAAACCTGACCGGCAGAGCGCCGTGTAATCCGAGCCGTGTAGTAGAGAAATTAAATGTTGAAATGTGTAGAGTGTGTTATCTCTATTTTTCTTCTTCTTTCTTGTAATAATCTGTGCTCACGAAAGTCCTGAATATTCTCCTATTGAGCCATATGTTGTATTATAACTCGGCAACGTTTTTGTAAAAGCAATTGTACATTTACCACATTGGTTCCTGTTTTTTTCTGACGTACCCTGACTGCTTTACTCGATCAGAGGAGATATTGGAAATATCCTTTCATTCGCACCACTAGACAATGGTTCATACGTTAAATGTTACAGCGTTAATTATATCAATCAAAAAACATTAGTAGTTTAGAAAATAAAAGTGTTGTGCAGTTGCACCATATTGGAAAAAAATATATATATATTTATACAAATATTAGTTGAAGTTAAAATGTGCAATAAAAGTATTTGTAGCCACAGGCACACAGCGTCTTAGACACAGGGACGAGGCGGGACGTTCTCAACGGCACAGAGACCCTCTGAAGACTCAGGCTCATGTTGAAGACATCCAAGCTCTCGGTGCAATCCTTATCGGCCCAAACAGTCCGGAAGTCATTGATGGAAAAGTTGGAATCGTGTAGATGGAAACACTGTTATGGAAAAGTTGCCCTAACAGTCCAAGCCCCCAGGAAGTGCGCCAGACTCTGATGAAAATATTCGTTGTGTCCAAACGGCGGTACTACCATTTCCGTATCAGTCCGTGACGTCACTGGGCCCAGAAAGACTTTTTCCCATTGAACATTGGGAAAGAGACGTCTGTAAATCAGCGGATCATTTAAAAAATAAATAAACTACCCCGTATGAACTATTTTATAGCCCTTATTATAATCATCAGGTCCTTAAAGTTGTAAAATGCACTAAAAGCCGAATCTAGATTTATTTTCTGTTTCCATTCATTCTACTGAGCCGAGAGTGGGCGCTCGGGGGGCGGGGCGCATGCTCTGTGAGCGCACATACGGGTTATTCTGCTCTGACAGCCAGGCATGATGGGTAATCTGTGACATTTCGCTCTCTCAAAAGTTGGGCCATTTTGTCCTCATGCGCCAATGAGCTCTCATAGGAAAGAACGAGACCCCGCCTCCGACACTGTATCCAGTTCTTATTATACATCCATTTAACAGTCGGGAAGCCATCGATGGAAGCGTTGTCGTCAGATATGTATCCTGATGCAGCCTTGTTTCTATAAAGCTCAGTAAACTTCACTTCAGATATTCTAGCCAACTCCTGGCTAATGGCGATAGCTTGTCCATTAGACAGTGATCTTACAAGATGTTGCACATGATGAGAGGGGGGAAACACGGCTAATGAACGTACAAGGAAAAGAAGGTAAAATAAGAGTCTACAAAACTGCTGCATCTAAATTCCAACAAAGATCCATTATTTAAGATATATATTTTGGACTATTTATTAATTATTTTAAGCTAGCAAATGCCACTTCTTGATGCTAATAGTTGCTATTTTAACCAATTGAGGTTGAAGGGCAGCTTTTTGGTTTTTCTAAAACTTCTGAAGATCAAATTAACACCAATTTAAAAAAAAAAAAAAAAAAAAATCCTATTTGGCTGTTCCTAACAATACTATGTGGACTTTATTTGTCTTTAAACTAATTACATTTAGTATTTTTAAGTTCAGTTAATTTGGCAAGCTTTCCACACATCCTGCATGGCCGCTTTCAAAGAACCCCCCACGGTAAAGTACCTGTTGGTTGGAATCACTGATTTACCAGATGGAGAGGCATGATTTCAGAGTAAAAATGGAAACCATTAGTGTAGGAGCCATTTAGGGGTGTTGTTGTTATGTCAGTTTACTTTATTTATATTTACACTACTATTTTGAACAATTGGTGGCGGGGTTTAGCTGCACCGGGTGTATAAAAGCAGTCACTCATGCTAATACCACAATCTTTGACACAGCATAATTAAACATTGGTATGTAAAGCTAAATAAACATCATTCTAAACTGCAGCAAAAGACCGGAAATCCATCTGTTCGTGTCTGCGTCAGGATCACTCTGAAAACCTCCTGTGTAAAGTAATGGCAAATATATAGGACATTGGAACAAGGAAATTGCCATTACAATTAGGCTTGTTCTTTTTTTGGCTCGCTTATGAAGAACATGAGTTATTGAATTCAGCATACATGATGGTACCTTGTGTATTGGTTTTCCAAAAAGTTTTTCTTATGAGGTGGGGAAAAAGTCTCCCTCAAGGCTCCTGATGCTTTTCATCCTTCGAGCACAGAGGTAAACTCTGACTTTTCCTGAAAAGTGTGGGGGCTCACTGGTGTTTAGTACCGGCCTTTTTTGGGTCCCATGTGTCCAATGCTGTTTATAACAAGCAAACAGGTAAGATGTAGGACAGAGGGCAGTCTTTGCTGAGTGAGTAACAGATATAATGGCTCAGCTGAGAGCACGCTGGCTCAGTTTGGCTTTGGATCAACAACATTCGATTTACTTTAGCTACAGCTACATTTACACTTATGCTGACGATAGTCTTTTCTGCGTGTCTGTGCGCATAAAGTCATCCTCAATGTGAGTAACATTTCATCTGACTTGAATTGATCTCAGCCTTTCAAAAATCATTGCTTATGCTGTCTTTCAGGTTGTGTTTTCATCAAGGGTTGATAGAATTGCTCACAATAAATGATTTTTATCTTTACATGCTACATCTCTATAACTGATGAGTCTTTTGAGAGTTTTCTAATGTGTGGTAAGATTTGGCTTTTGTTTTGTTAACATCTGCAGTCGTGTTTTCCGATCAGCCCCCTCTGCCGTGACTCACAATGCCTCCTTGTCGAGTCAATAGAAGGTTGTCGTGACGTCTAGTTGAAAGGGAATCACTGAGGGGAGGAACCCGGTGAGATCAAAGTCTCTCAGCCTCAGAAAGAATCATCCTGTGTTTGTTTGCTGCCGTTACCACTGCATTGTTTTTTCCCTTTGCAGATGAAGTGAAAGTCAGGAAGGGTCTGTCAGGACTTCCTTTTCTTGAGTAATAATTCAATACCTTCCTTGTCTGCTGCTGTTAAATGTCTCAAACATAATGAGAACATCAAAACGACCCCAGCAGCAGTAATTTTACTCCACCATTTCATATGAATATTGTTTTGAATATTCCAAAGTTTCTTTATCAGCTTTTATTACATGTGACCTAGGGCTGCTCGATTATGGCAAAAATCATAATCACGATTATTTTGGTCAATAATTGATATCACGATTATTAAATACGATTATTCATTGACTTTGAAAACATCCATTTATTGAACTTTAAAACAAATAATCATTTGAACAGTATCTTTTTAACTGTTGATTACCCTGAACGTATAATTCAACTGAAAAACCAATACAAAAATAAATTAAATAAATAATATCAAAATAATAAATACCAATAAACAAGATCAACAAATATTTTGGAGCGCACTTCCACAAGCTACTGAACATATATAAATATGATCAATAAAAAATGAATTAGACTACAATTAATTAGATCAAATATGTTGTAGTGCACTGTCACAACCTAGTAAAGCTAAATAATAGTTTTTTTCGATTATGTTGTTTTTGTAATGTAACGAATAGTGTTATTGAAATTCAGCTGTTGTTAATTAAAACGTTTCCTCTTTTTTGAGCTTTCATGTCATGAGAACCCAGTGACTCCAAATCAATGCAGCATTGTACATTGTATTACTACATTGGACAAGTAGGAAATACCGATATTGCTTATAAATCATTCTTCTTGAAAAGTCTCAAAAAGTGGCTTTCATTCCATGTGACCCAGTGACATCCAAACTGGATATTCTTTTTTTTTTCATTTGGTGCCATCCTTGAATTATTCACACCTCTGAGATTTGAGGTTTTTCACTCACATATCACATACAGTGGGAGTGCATTAACCTTGGTGTGTGTGTCCCCCAGGAGGCCGAGGGGTCCTTGCCCTACCTGCTGGTGCTGTGCGGGGACCACGGCATGTCGGAGACCGGCAGCCACGGAGGATCCTCCGAGCCGGAGATCAATACGCCCCTGGTGCTCTTAAGTCCGGCCTTCAAAAGAAAAGGTAAACTGTCTAATTTTGCTTAAATAAGCTGTGGGCAGATTCTGTGGGCGGGGGGCGGCGGGGGGCGGGCGGTGATACCATTACAGCTGCAGAGTCATGAAGTGTGTGGACAAGACGCATACTTGCCAACCCTCCCGATTTTCGCGGGATACTCCCGATTTCATTCCCCTCTCCCGGTTTCCTCCCGGGGTCATATTTCTCCCGCATTTCTCCCGATTTCTGACAAAATCAGATTTACTCAGGACCGTTTCCACTCGGACTTTAATACAGCTACACCATTGTTTGGTTTCCATGGTAGCGCGTCTCTTTAGTAGCGCGCACAACTGAAAGTCTGAGAGGGTGAGGAAGATTTGTGCCCAATCCCAAATCACCCCCGACACCCTACCCCTACACACTCTCCCTCCGTTCGCGCGGAGGGTCCGCCATATTAATGTAAGTGCTGTTCCAAACCAACGAGTGTGGAGCGGTGTGGAAGGGGAGTGGGCTATCAAGCCCTCAAACAGCGAGACTGCATCGGTGCTGACTGGAGACCGGTCTCTACCTGACCGGTCTCAACGCTGTGTGTGTCCGTCAGGAAACAAGCAGTTAACAAGTAGTTCCAGCAAACATCCACTGATAAACTGCGATGTTAACAACCTCATGATAACCTCATATGTTTTAACTTAGGATCGTAGGCCTACCTGTGTTTAGTCTAGAAAAAGGTAAATGTGTGCATTTTATTATAAAGTTGTGTATATTTACAGACTGTTGCAAAAACTAAGAAGCTTATAAACATCAGGTTCAAAACTAAAAGAGTTTTACAAAAAAGTAACACAATTAAAGATGTTTGGAGTTTTATTTGAGTTATTAATGTACATGTTTTGTCAAAGAGATGCTGATTTGAAACCGTTGTTACATACAGTTACGACATTTCCTGTTTCTGCCGGAGAGAGGGGAGGCCGTCCCAAAGCTTACCGCTGTATTTATACCCTTAACCCTTAATGGAGGGAACTTCATTCAGCTGTGAGTGTGGCTACAGACGGAGTTCACTCCGTCACGGAGGGGTAGGGTCGAGGGGGTGATTTGGGATTGGGCCACAGTCACAGAAAACAGAACAAGAATCGACAATTCTACCCTCTGCTCACTCCTTTCCTGTAAAATACAGGTCCAGCCCACACATATGCTCCATCAAGGAAGGATGGTGCTACAGGCCGTAAGGCAGTGCACTTACAACTACAATAAGCATGTTAATGTTAAAATAAAAGCGATAATTGGGAATGTTTGAAGTGGGGTTGTATGAGGTTCTTATCCATAGTCGGTGTATTCCCTACAGTAGATGGATGTCAGCACCCCCCCCTCCCTGTTTGGAGTAACAGATATTAGTACCAGCAAGAAGCTAAGCAATGTACTGCTGTGGATGGAGGCAGCAGAAAAACAAAAGCAACAAAATAGTATCAGTTAAAGTCAGTGCCATATCCTGATCCTCTAATAAACCCTCATTTTAAAGTGTCTTTGAGAACAAGGAAAAGCGCTATATAATTACCATGTAGTATTATTATTATTATTGCTTTATGCTTTAATGTTCAAAAAGCTCTTTATTTTTCTCATACTGCCTGTAGACATTATATAACCGGTATTGGCAAAAGGATCTCTGTATGCCTTTTAATCTGTGCTCATTTTAAATTGAAATCAGCAAATGTACAGTATGTACTGATTAAAAAAAAAAAAAAAAGGTTTTGTTTTTTCCAAGTAACAAAATTGCACGCAGTCTAACTGATATTGTTTCAGGTTGCTAAAATATGTTTAGCTGCTGTCTCATCCACAGCAGTACATTGCTTAGCTTCCATACATCTTAGCAGTTTTTCAATTATGCAAGCATGCCAATCACCACCGCAGCAGGTACACGGACCCTGGATTAGTACTTTAAGGCGTTATTTCTGTCCACTTGTCCATCCTTCTGCAGATAGAGTTTTATTAATGACTGGAAAATGTAAATCAGTGAAAATAAACTTGTAACCAGGAAACATTTTCTTTCATGCTTACACATAACTTTCCATTAATTTAAGCGAGGAAGTGTCACCTCGATGAAGTGCAAATAGAAACTCCTGATCAGAACTCCATTTTGGAGTGATGAATGTGTTGGAGTGTGAAAGTGTGATCGTGATAATTGCTTCTCTCTCAGCCAAGTCTATTTTTGAGATTTTTTTTTGCCCTGATTTTTTACATGTATTTATAGTCCATCATGTTAATATCATTTACAGTTTTCTTGAGTTGTTGCTACAAAATTGGTGGCTTTGCTCTCATCCTGTGCTTCCTGTGGTGCCGACAGCTTGAATGACTTGCCCTCCATTCAGACTTTAAATTGTTAAAGTGTATCAATCACAGAAGGGCAGGAAGTACATGCCAAATTCTGTGTTCTCGTCAATGAAATGCATTCAAAGCCTGTTGAACTTCCTGAATTCTTGAAGTGGTGGATTTTCTGTGATTCAATGTTTCTTTAAGAACTAAAGCTCACATTGTACTGATTGTAGCAACTCTTTAGAGCTGTCAGCACAGAGTGGTTTTCAAAGAAAGTAAAGGCAACAGACAATACAATACAAACCTTTTACATCTGCTGAAAAGGAGGGCTTTATTGATTTGGCCAGATACAACCCACAGCCTGTCATCAGATGTTACTTCTTTAACGCAATGAGAAGGGCACAAAGACAAATAAAGAAATACAGAAATCCAAAATGTAAAAGAACCAAAAATGTTTTTACTCTAGCTAGACATAGTCTGTTCTTGTAGGATTACATGGCATATAATAAGAACAAAATATGTTAGTAGGACATTTTAAGTCTAGTGTTATTTGTCCACTTTTCTAATAGTGGTGTATATATCTCTCTACAAACATAAAAACTTGACGGAAACTTTTCTTTGGCTTTGTAATATTGCTGAAAAATAGATCTGCGGCTAACACATGTTTTGTATTAACCACAGACCTTATTTCTGGAATCTTACCAAAAATTAGTTTACTAATTGAAAACATATTCACTTTGAGGCGAAGGAGCTTGAAAGTGCTAAAATGCTAGCTCATTTCTGGGTGTAAGACTCATTCCTTCTCCACTCTATCGCACCATGAGTCTTTTGTGACCTTTATAATACCGAAACAGAATCTCTATTATTACCACCTCAGATGCCCACATGTTGACGTGGAAATGTGTTCTATTTAATGCCTCAGCTAGTGCAGTCAGTGGCCTCATCAGCATAACTGGTTATTTCTAACACAGTGGGAACGGTGGGACATTAGTAGAAAACTGAACTGCCTGTTGTGTTTCATTCCTGGCTCAGTACCTGATCCCCACTTTCTAATCTGAATGCATCATTGAGGAAACAGCCCTCTTACTGCAGATTGGCAGTGGTGATCCTGATAGGCACTGCCACTTTAATCAGTGTAGGTAAATAAAGCTTCCTTCCCACTGGACAACAACTCTAACACCCACTAACGTCTGGCTTTTGTCTTTAACCGTAAAGGTTACAGTTGTCATTTATTCCCGGGCCAAATTCTGCAGTAGTCAGAATACTCATTTACCCCAAGGGAAATGAGGTTTTGTGACAGTTGCTCGCTTTAATATTAAAACAAAAAGTAGAAAGATATAATATAATGGAGTAAAAATATCTATAAAAACACATTAAGTTCAAGTAAGAATGTGCAATAAGAAGTCAAAATATAATAAAAGGGGACCTATCATGCAAAATGCACTTTTGTACATCTTGTATACATTAATATGTGTCCCCGGGGTGTCAGGGAACTCACCAAGTGTCAGAAAACACAACCGTCTCTCTTTTCCTCCATACCCAAATCTCTAAAAACGGGGCTGCAACCATAGACTGTATATATAAAGGCTGCAACGGAGCTGATACAGACTGATACAGATTTGAAATTGTTCTGACGTCAGAAATGGGGTGCTCCGCCTATATGGGCAACTCTCCACCTATCAGGGAAATGAGAGGTTGCGTGGCATGGTAACAGCATGGTAACAGCATGGTAACAGCATGGTAACATGACGCTCGTGTGGTCAGCTGCAGCTCATTTGCCACAGAATCAGCCCTTGTGAAGACATGGCTGGAATAGAGCAAATAGAGCGAAATGAGGCATGGCTAAAATGCATGATCTGTTTGGTATTTTGAAAAAAAAAATTCACAGACATGTTTTATATAGGTTAGGGCTGCTCGATTATGGCAAAAATCATAATCTCGATTATTTGGGTCAATAATTTATATCACGATTATTAAAAACGATTATCCATTTACTTTGAAAACATCAATTTATTGGAAAAAAAATGGAACGGTATGTTTTTAACAGTTGATTACCCTGAACTTTAAGTATAATTCAACTGAAAAACCAATACAAATAAATAAAAAATCCTGGACCAGTACCTGTGTTGCCTTCAGAGTGAGCACGGGACATATTCTCCTGATGTTGTTGCAAGCGATGTTAGCAGTGAAGGACAGATGGTCGTCCAGTGTCACACCCACACAATAACAAAGGTGCAGATTTTGATAGAATCGTCTTATTAGTATTTCACAGTTAAATAACTGCATAGGATATACATAAGAAGATACCACTGTTAAATAACTCTTTGTGCCACATCATTAAAACATTAGAAAGCATATTTGTCTCGTGACAATGGGAAATTAGTCTCTCCGCAATTTTTTTTCTTCTTTTGATAAACTATGTCAGCCTATACTCGCAAATTTTGATGGGAAAAACGGTTTACGGGGCCGTAAACTCATCATCTACCTCAGTCCCTGTGTATCATTCTTTAAGGTGCCATAACACACTCTATTGCAGTCAAAACAAAGAAAGCCAATAATATAAAATGAATGAAGGGAAGACATCCCAGCCTCAGCTCCCACAGCAACAATGGTGCAACCACAACAGTCACTGATGCAAGAATAGCATACAGTTTTATACATTGATGGACTATATTTCAACCTACTGATGCGTGAGAGAGATATAAATGAACTGAGCCGGTATAGTAACCATATATATATTTCTTATGGCTAATTACTGTCCTTTTGTCTTTTAAACTAGTCCTTTTTTGATTATTGTGTTGTGATATGACTTTTGTTTATGCTGTTCAATAAAAACGTAACTGAAACAGAGTAGACATAACCCCATTTTAAAAGTCTCTGCATTGGCACAACCTGTCTGATTCCGTATTTACTTTGATATACTTTGATTCGTTTTCAAAGCTCAAAATGGTCTTTGTCCTAGCCAGTGTTTATGCAAAAAAAAACTAGTGCTGGTCAACATCTCGAAGAAGATTCCCCGAACAAATGGGAGAAATTTGGGGCAAAAATGATTTGCTTTTATTTTTTCACTTGAATATGTTAAAAACAGAAAACAGACAAATTCAACCTTGTTCAAGAGGTTTCAAGATGAAGAAAAAGATTTAAGATTTGAGGATTGAATGGCTTTATTGTCATATGAACAACAGTCACAGTGTTCTTGTTGGCAATGACAAAGTTATGACCCAGGTTTCTCCAACAGTTCAATTTACAATTCAATACATAAAGGAAAACAATCGTAAAATTGTGCAAGTGCAGAAATAGGCTTGGATGAGGCATCATTTTATCGTCCAGTCATATCAATGTAAGTAGTTCATTTCTGTAGACAATAACATGCCTTTAAAAGTGATCATACATCCCTCATGAATTTAAACCCCATCATAACAAACATTGAAGTAACTGTGCTAATCTGCTGAGGGAGCCTTGTGACGGGGCCAGCTTTTGTTACAAAGTCATCTCTAAACTGAGCAAACGCCTGGCTCTGCACAGTCATATTAGGAATCAGAAATGGCCCTGGTGTTATTTTAGAGAACATTAGTGAGCCGCATATGGCCCTCATCTCATCTATGAATCAGCATTCTGCGTGTGTGTATCCTTTCTTACTGAGTTATGACACATCTGTTCTGCCAGAGTGTTAGAATCAGAGAGGATATCTCTCTGAAGGTTGGATGTAAAAGTAAAGACAAAGGGTTAGTGGTCTGCCAATGAGACGGCTTCTTCTTCCTGGCTCTTTCTCAGAGAACAAATCATACAAATATAATGCATGATTTTACACTCGGTTAATATGGGATTAGTGTTTGATAAAACCTCTTCAAGGGCTTTGAAAATACTTCCCTTTTAATAAAAAACTAGGCTCTATCAACATTTTAACATAGTGTACTGCAACTAAAAGCATAACTTCTTAAGTCTTTCATTGCTGAGTAACATATTTAAAAGCCTCACATATATTGTAGATTTATGGCTTTATCTTGAATAGCTATGGGCTTAATACAGCAAAGTCCTTGTCCTGTTGCAAATGCGGTACAATGGATGATTCGCCAGCTTATTTCATTGTGGCCAATTACCAAATTAGCTCACAGCTCTGGGGTCTGTCCCAGTCTCACTCCCCCACACATACTGTATGAGCGCTATTGTTCATTTTCTGATGTATTCCACACCAGTAGAGTTCATCATTGTGACCCAAAAACTTCACTCAGACACAAACAATTTCTAAATATATCTCCTATTCTTTGTTACCTTGATTATAAACAACCAACAAGACGTCACTAACATATAGCCCGTATATATTATATATAACGGGCATTATTAATCTTGTTTTCCCTTCCTCTAGTGGTTTGAATAGGTTTGTGTGCATGTAAATGGTCTGCAAAGGCTGAAATCCCTGTGTTCCCTCCAGAGGGACTTTCTCTCCCACACACCTGCCTGCCTGAAACGCCTCCATTGAACTCCTTTGTTTACTTCCGCAACATAATGACATCATAACGTAACACTTCTATTGGCTAGCGCTCAAACACATTGTACATGATAGGCTAAGGGGCAGGACATCTCTAACCAATTGACCAATCACATCAGAACAGGCCAGCTAACCAATCAGAGCTCTGGTTTCAGGCAGAGGGGGAAAAGAGGTGCTGCAGCACAGGCCGTATGAGAAAAATAAAGATCTTTCTGAACATTAAAGCATGGAGACATGTCACAGTAGAGACATGAAATACAAATAAGAAACCTGTACATGAGCATAATAGAGGCCTTTTTCATTTAAAAAAATGAGAGCCGAGTGGGGAAAAGGCTGTAGATTTTGCACCAGGCTCCTGCCATTTTCCTTGTGACCGCAGCTTGACTGTCCTGAGGGGAAGAGGAAGCAGCTTCAGTGAGATGCTGTAAGAGGCTGAGATTAGAGTGATATGTCCCAGTCAAATGCATTATACATAATCCCCAATTTCAAAATAACAAAAATACGTGGGATTCTTCACTGTTAGTGTTGTTGTCATGTTTATGACTTTAGGGAAAGGAGATCCTTTTTTACATTTATTTTGATGAGTGTTGTCAAATTCTTTTAGACAAGCTCTTATTGTGTGAATTTCCACATCAGACACGCTGAAAATGGATCAATTTCTCTGTGTCCATCATGTAAATAGTTTGTTGTGTTTGAATTGCTTTGTAGTTTGAAGTAATACAATGCGACTTGTGTTCTTATTATTTTACCCATCCCTGATTGATGTAACACAGTAGAGATTCAACATTTGGTCTGAGAGCTTTTTCATTTTCTGTTTCTGACACTGCAGGTTTGTAAGGGAACAATCCACTGGCTGCCAGAGTGCATTACATTTCGACTATTTTTTGGATTAAATAAAGAAGAGTCTGATAGTTTTTACATTCAGTTTGAACAGATCCCATGAATTTTGTACAGACTGATGGACAAGTGAACGTTAGAAAACAACACAGCAAATCAATAATACCACCAAACTACAAAAAAAAGAGGATAGTTATCAGTGCTCTCCTCAAAAAATATTAGTCGACATACTCTCATGCAATGTTTTTGTCTAATTGATTAAATTATATAATCCACAAATCTCCAACTGAGTTTCAAAACAACTGCTTTAAATCTTAGAAAAATTACTGGATTTCAGAAATCCAAGGATCCTCACTGTTTTGCTTGTTTGTGTGTCTGCCCTGTGGTCTCAGCGGGCATGGAGAAGCCTGGAGTGGTGGAGCAAGTGGACCTGCCTCCGACCCTGGCTCTGGGCCTTGGCCTGCCCATATCTCTGAACAGCGTGGGCCGCCTCATCCCGGGCGTCCTGGAGGAGACCTCACTCCGAGACCAGCTGCGCTTCCTGCATCTCAATGGCCACCAGCTCAGCTGCCTGCTCAAAGACAGCGTACCCGATTATGAAAAAGGTAGGTTTACAAATTCCATGTGTCCAACCTTTGTACTCCCTGAAGGTTGGTAAGTCTCCACCTCCTCTGACAGTGAGTCTGCAGTGGGATCAGTGGCTGCATTTGTTAATGTACACAGCGGTGTGAGCAATGCCAATAGAGGGAAGACAGTTCAATTTCAGAAAGAGTTCTTTACAGCCATTTTGTTCTTACTCTATTGAATCTGTCAGAACAGGTCAGTTCAAGATTATACCATTAGAACTACCTCTTATAAATCTTCTTTATGCTCAGTGACCTTCTACTTGTAGATGTTGATGTTTACTTCATCACAGTTAAAGCTGCACTTATCAATATTTGTCTAAAAGACTGAAGAAATAATTAATTAGAACATTTGATGTATTGATTGCTATCAGGGAATACAGTATTTCATCAAATAACAAACTCATTAGTTTCGCTAGCTTGGAAAAACAATCACCGTTGAGATATTAAGCACTGGGACATTAAACTCACAACACCCTGATAAAAAAAACATTGATCGCTCGTAAGCCATCCCTATTTATCCCTTTTTTAAAGTCCATTTTTAGCCCCACATATAGTGGAAGTAGCACTGCATGCTTGTTAGTGGTGTGATACTGTGCTTCATAGCCATGCAATTAGGTGTTTGTGCTGTGATATGGCGAAGGGGTCCTATTTTCGCTCATTGCGAGCAAAGTTGAATTCCTGTGAAGACAGACCATTACATTTGCTAAATAAAATGTAAAAATGGCCTGAAAAAACCCAATAACGCTAATTACGGAAAGCCGATCTATTCGTCATAATGCTCAACCCTACTCTTTAAGATGATAATAAGTCAATGTTGTGCTGCCCTCAAGTGGCCAGAAAAAAAGAGCTATTACAGAAAGTAAAATGAGAATACCCCATAATTATATATATATATATATATATATATATATATATATATATCCCATAAGCTATCAAGACCACATACTGTATGTTAGCTCAGACTTAGACTTAGCGGATCATTGTTGATTTAGACGATGGTTTTATTTGCATTCCACTCACAGTTTTGTGCACGCTGAAAAACAGACATGGCACAGTCTTAATGGACTCAGAAATGGTTTGCTATGAGTCCATCTCCTCATTATTCATACAGTGTTGTCAACTACATCAAAGCAGTGTTTAACCTGAAGCAGTCTGATTAACACGAGGGGAGAATCTCCTTACAAGTTCAATCGTTGCATCACACCAAAGCTCATCAACACTGAAATCCTTTATTAAAAAAAACACCAATTGGAAATTAGAACTTGTTTTGGATGAAGATAAAACTGGTCTTTAATGCTAGTTAACGGATTGAAAAAAATAAAGATTGATAATCCTCCACATTTTTCATTTTATGGTATGTTTTTCAATTTTGTTGCTGCTAAAATTCCTCTAAAACTGTCATAAATACTGTACTGACAATATGATACTAGAGCAGGTTTATGTAGAAGAAAACCTAAACCTAATCCCACCAGAGTATCTAAAAGAGAAACAGGAAGACCTTTTCCTGTCGTGTCAAGATGTAAATCTGTTTACTTATTTGTTTAAGTTTGTGAATAAATGACCTTACAGCTGCGAAAACTCCTCATGGACAAGCTGTCTGAGGTCTGGTCTTGAACATAAATGCTGCCCACTCTTTGTGCAAATGCATGCACATATCCTCGCTGTGTGCTGCTCCCTACTTTTATCTCGGGGTCACACTGTTTGTCAGAGTTATACATCTCGCATTCTCTCATCTGCCTGCCTCCTGTCTCTGGCTCTGGTCCTCATTTTCACAAACATTGCACACAACAATGGCAGAGATTACCATTCCTCATGTTACATTGGTCAGCTAGTCATTTATGTCATTCTTCTAAATGAGACAGAGGGAAGGAGGAAGGAGTGAACACTCTTTGGTAACTGCCTTGTTTGGCAAATAATTGGACATGTAATTGGGCATTTCAAGATATATGTTTTTCTCCCTTCTTTAACTGATCACTTTTATAGCAAACAGGGTATTATTTTGACATGATGACCAAATAATAGTTTGTGGTGCCAACAGGCCTCAGCTGACGTTTAATACCGAGACATTTCTGAACACTGAAATAAACAAAAACATCAACTCAGAAAATCTAAAAAAGTCCATAGCAAACATGAAAGGACACATTTAATTGAACACCCAGGATATGAGAGACAATCAGTGTGTAATCTTCACTGCATAATTAGTAGGATAAGCTTCAAATAGTGTCAATATGAATCAGTCTGACGGAGCATCTGCCCAACCAAGTGTTGTATACTCGTTTTGAGCAATGCTAAGGACATGGCCCTGACGTTTGTATATGGACAGTCGGACTTTAAACTATGTTGGATTACCAATACATTTAGGAAGATCCTAACATTTTTGTAGATCCTCTTAATGAGGGTGACATTTGAGACTTCAAGTTAAATGTCTCAACAAACATTAGTTTGCATTACAGTCAAATATAGCAAAGATATTAAACTCACCCTCACTTTGGTAACCTCCTGACTTGAAATAACTACTGCCAACATCTTGTGAAAATGTAAGTGACTTCACTGCTTTGCTTCTTTACTAAATACCTCCAACGCTAAAGCTAAATTATAACTTTAGAACTAATTCAAACATTTCAGCATGCGGAAACGTCATACTAAAATGGTGACCTTTGTAAACATCTTAACTGCTTAGCATCAGAAAATGATGCTGCCTTTGCTTTACCTCAGAAGTCAGCAGTCAGAGCTGGGAATGATGTCACACCCAACTTGTTCGAGCTCTAGTACAACAAAGTGAGCTATATCAGTTCTCGCCAGGTTAGCCATTGCTTTCAATAATAAGAAATCATGATAATTGATAACGCATAAGAGGTATTTTTCGCATGTAAACACTATAGCAAAATGTAAACACATTTAGGTTGGACAGCACTGTATGTACGACTGATCTCATTGGACAATAAAAAGACAGAAGGCTTACAAACACTTTATCAGTAATGTTTTTCCATCTGTTGAGGAGCAGAGCAGCCTTCTTCGAATTCAAGGTTGGTGGTGGAGAGGTTTTTCTTACATTCAAAGTAAAAAATGCAACTTCAGAGGGCATTCAGGTTGTATTTAGGAACTTAGAAAAGCTGACTTCCCAGTTCAAATGGAATGCACTAATAGCATTGTTATTGTTAGCATGATAAAATTAGCATTTAGCTCAAAGAACCACAGCGCCTTAAAGACGACACAAAGCTACTACTAGACTCTAAGATTACATTTTCCACATTTTACTTTATATACATAATGACTTTACTTATCTTAAGTTAGATTTAACACATATTATTTAACCACATATTTGTGCAGTCATAGGCAGACATTTGCATAATGGTCACATTTTCAGTACTGTTTTTTTTTAATACTTCTTATGCTGAATTGTTAGCCAAATGTAGAGT
>CALSBZ010045369.1:0-25447 GCA_943591055.1 Gobionotothen gibberifrons | reverse complement strand
TCCTGCAAGAATTCATTTGACGTCTTCCGTTCAATGTCGTTTTTTTTTATATCACAGAATGACATGTGCCACCAAAGGAATGTTTTGGGAATTTGTAGATTTTCTGTTTTGTTGGTCTATTTCATTGAAAGTGCATATATATATAAACATTATTATATTAGGATAAACCAATGGATCCCACACTGCTGTTGCATTTAGAAATGTTGGACTCCTTTTTTTTAAACTTCTGGACATAGTGACATCACTATGTAACACTTGCACTTATTTTGGCTAGCTCTCCAACACATTATACTGTAAGTGATATGGCTAAGGGATGGGACATCTCTAAGCTGTCGACCAATCACAACAGAGCCGGAGTGCTAACCAATCAGAGCAGAAAATTGGTGCTGCAGCACAGGCAGTATGAGAAAAATAAAGAGCTTTTTGAACATTAAAGCATGGAAACATGTCACAGTAGAGGCACAACATACAAATATGAACCTGAACATTATCATAATAGGGCCCCTTCAAATCCAATCAACGTATACACCAATATTGGCCAAATTGGATAGTATATCAGTGTATACTAACTGACCACAGCTACACAAATAGGTCAACCAAGAATATGTAAGTCAGATAATGATACAAAACCATCATTAATCAGTATTTCAGTGGCGCGTTTTAGTGTCCCGTGGTTCAATAGCTGTGTTGAAGGCTTTTCCATCACCTTAAGTACACATGTCTAATTAGCAGACCTTTGTTGAGCCTGAAATGAAAAGAAACCCAAGGCTCATGAGCAGTTGGTGACACACAAAACAGACCAAAATGGCTGAACCCATGGACTCCATTTCCAAAGGTGCAATTTCCATCGCAACCATGCAACAAAGCCTGGCTGTTTTGCATAATCAATATGGCACTATACATTGGCTGTGCGTGGAAACAACATTCATTAACATCCTCACTGGTCTGCATGCATACCAAACCGTCTCTAGGACCCAGTGTGTCTCCTCCTCAGCCTTTGTAGTTTTTCTGTGGAGAGATGAGGGAGACTGAGATGTGCTTCTTGCTTATCACGATTCACATCGAGCTTTTTTTTTTAACTAGCTGAGGGGGGGAAGCTGAACAGGGGCAATTTAAAACATCAGGATCATCTCCCGCAACTGCTGCTTTTTTTATTTATGTTTTACATTTAATTTCCTACCATCTCATTGTTATCATTTTTTCCCTTTTTTTTTTTTTGGGAGGGTGGACACTATGAAAGCCTGTGCATTTCGGGTGCATTCCTGCTGCTGGCTGGGACTATGATTTATCAATGCTCGCAGCTTTGTTCTCATGACACACTTGAACTCATTCAGTCTCATCAAAACAGGAGAGAGCAGTGATTTAACTTTCTTGCATCTTCGACGAATCCAGCTGCAGCAGGTACTTTCTGCACTTGAGGTGAGTGTGTTTTTTATTTATGTTTTTGTAAACCCCCCTCTCAGACACAAAGGAAACGTTTATTTCTTTATTTTGTATTATGGAAAAGATCTTGATCCCACATTTCCTCTAATATTATCGATATCGATATTTTCTGCATGTAATGATTAGTAATCGTCTAAATACTTCTTCAGATCGTTCGCTTTGCAATCTTTTTGGGTATGTTCAGTGAGTGGAGGCGTGGGACGTGTCAGTGAATACTAATTGCAGCCTGCTTCTTCTTCTCTTATTTTTTTGTGAGCTGAAGGGAATCCCCAGATATAAGTGTTGGATATCATGTCTGCATGTTATATAAAGAAATCCACTTGCATGTCAAGCCGGTTAATTTGCGCGTCCATTCCTTGCAGCGGCTGCCCTGCTGTGTGTAGGTGTTGAAGCAGCCATGTGGAGCAGAGAGAGCGCTCCTCCACTTCTCCTCTGCCTGCTGGCGCTCACTGCTCTCTGGAAAACCAGGTGAGTGCTTTGAATGGGGGGAGACGCCTTGAAGCGATGATAGTGCACGAGCTGAATTCCGGGGATCACTCACCCACTGAGTCTCTGGGGACTGGGGGTCTCCATTTATCAAGTTTTTAAAAATGTTATTATCACGCAGGGCTCATTATCAGTGGGCACTCAATGCGCAGGAGGCAGGAGAGGCAGTTTACCGCCTTCATATCCTCAGTCTGACCATACAAATAACCCGTAGGGCATGTGGGTTATTAATTATCTAGCCTATAATACAATTTATAATCCATAGGCTACTGGTTTCCAAGGTTATTTGATATTGCACATTCCAAAGAGCAGCTTGAGTTTTATTATTTAACAGTTATTTGAATGGCCCATTCTAATATGGGATAATTGCTACAGCAAATACAAACCTTGCATTGTAATTGTGTAGCCTTTTTCTCAAAGGGAATACGAAATAGTAGCTTATTAAAAGAAAAATATAGGCCAATACAACAATATACAGTACACTATAAGGTCTAATTAGTTTACATGATTAAGTCTGAAATATATAGCTTTCATTTTGACTGTTGCCAAGCTCCCACAGTGTTATCAGAGGACATCTCACATTGACACCTCAGGTGTAAAGGTGTCTGTGGATAGCCCATTGGGAGTGACAGTTTGGTTAATTTGAGCGCTCACAAGAGGACAGTTGACAAAAGGGGAAAACTGTCAATGTCACAAGCATGACAGGTAATTTAAATAATCCATTATTCAATAGGCCTGTGTCTCCATTACTGCCTACTAGATTCAAGAAACCTTGCCTGGGGCGGCCAAATTGTCCATGCTAGGCTGTAGGCCTTTTTCATGGCAGACATCTTCACATGTTACAGTTAATGCAAAGGTGTAGAAAATACAATGAATCATGTCAGAATCAGATTAATGGATACATTGGTGTATTATAGCCCAAAATGATGGCTCAATGTCACATTCTGGGACACCTGAGTAGAGCATCATTAATGTAATTAGTAACACCTGTACTTGTGCGATTACAATTAAGACAAAATGTCTGCTGTGAAACATGGGAAGACAAGGAAAACCTCAAACCAAACTTTATTTGTTTATAGGATAAATATGATAACAGTGTTGTGCTTTTCTTATATTAGCTTTTGAGGCTTCGAAGCCATTTTGCTAAAAGTTATTGTCTTAAATTGTGAGGTTTCCAACTTTATCAAACGGGAAGCTACAACATTACAGAGCTTAGTTAACTTCCACAGACATGCATACAAGTATCTTTAATAGTTATGTAAGAGCTGAAATTGTTTAAAACAATTCTTCTTTAGAGACAACATGACTATTTCTTAGCTAACTTAGAAGGCTAACTTCCAAGCAAACCTTGAAATCAGCTAGCTTACTCAGACAGCTAACGTTAGCAAGCAAATGTTAACACTGAACAATACTGTACAAATGAATTGAACAGATATGAATGAACAGTTTCAGGGATAAATGTAAAGGTTTCCTCTATACAATCCTCCACCTTGTGTTTTCTACACATGCTAATGCAGATTGATGATTTATGAATTGGATATGCTAGCAGAGTTTTAAAGTGGGCTAGCGGTTCTAACAAGTAGATTTAAACTGTGGTAAAGTAGCCTACTGTTGCAAACATACTGTACTTAAAGATAAGAAATACATTATTCCTAGTCTATTAGGTTATCACATAAGAAGTAGGCTACATTAACACTTTCTCAGATGTTAATGAGAGAAATATGATAACAGAAATCACCCAGATGTGTAAAATGATGACTATTGTAGACATTCCTGCTTAAATTGAATAAGCCTCAAAACCTGTTTGTTACATCACTAGAGCTGTTGGCAATGGTGAATATGTCAAGCTTTAATGTAGGCCCTTATCTGAATTTATTTACAATGAATCTCTAGCTCTGATTACATTTGCATATTCAGTTGTGTTTTGGCTTCAAGATCAGATGGCTCACAAATGTTCTGCCTTGAACTGGGTCATCCATGTGGATGAGAAACAATGTGTATGTGTGTGCGTCTGTGTGGGCATGTGTGAAATCTCTGCCAGATAATAACGACCCCTTTTTATTCCCCATAAATCAGGCCTCTGTGGAACACAGAGTTATGACTCTGAATAGCTTTAACATTTAATCAAACAAATTCTTGCTTGTTGAAGTGTCTGTTCATGTTCTTGTTGTTTTTCCGGCACCCAGGTCAGTGAGCTGCGATGCCCAATCCGATGCCTTTAAAACCAACATCACCCTGTTCACGCGCATCCTGGACAGCCTGCTGGATGGATATGACAACCGTCTACGGCCAGGTCTTGGAGGTAAGGAAATCATCTTCTCTGGATGTACAGAACATTATCATTTCACTTCCAATACAAAAGTATGTTTATCATCTAACATAATTATTGTACATGCTTAGAGCTTCGACTTGTAATGATATAGCACAGTTGATGGCTCATTTGGAGTGAAAACACTTAAACATCAGATTTGTAGTGCCTTTAGCAACAATTCCCTCAAGAATAAATGGACAAACACACTTTTTGAACAAAAAAAACAAGTTATATAATGCTCACTTCACTTCCTGGAAAGTCACAGCAGCCAAACTGTCCACATTTAACTCCGCAGAGGGTTATATCCTTGCTTACATTTTTGGGGAAAACGCCTGCTGAATGAGTGGGCGTAGTGTCAGTTCAGTTGTGCTGCATGGTGAACTTTTGGAGAATCTGACTGGATCTGGATCGCTCTAACATCCTGGATCCATCCCTTCTTGGATGATACATCTTTAAAAGAGCACTTTGAGTGAAATGTAGCATTCAGTAGATTTTATTTTACCGTAAGATTTGACCAGATAATACTGTAGCAATTGAAATGTGTGTCTAGTAGAGATGTTTGCACTTTCAGGTCTGAAAGCCATAGCGTGTCTGTCATTACTGGCATGATGGTTAATGTTGATTCAATGGAAATCTGCCAAGCCACCACTACGCTCTAAATCATCTGTGTCAGTCTCAATTTCACTAAGTGCCATACTCAGAGATGAGGATCACATGAAAGTTCAGCCATACACTATAGTTTATTGACATGCTTTTAATCGCAAAAAAATAGCTTTCATTATTTTGTTCCTTGTCCTGTAAGGTCTTTCTAATACAATTTTGTCCAAATACAAATGTAAAAAGTTGCTTCGCCATCGTAGCATGTAGTCAAGCTAAATGAAAGACTATGATTGTATTTCTACATGTAGGTTGACAAGCCAATGGTTATTTGTGAAATTAAACAAAAATAAAAACAGCTCTTTGTTCATGTTATTCACAATTCTTAACAGACAAGCTTCTGGCATGCAATCGTCTGCATATTAAACCCTTAACCCAAAACTTCCTTACAGCCTACTTCAAATAATTAAATAAGACAAATCAATGGACGAGTGCTATTTAATCACATATATTTTCACACATCCCCTGACATATTATATCTGATGCAAGTTTATCAATTCTTCTTCAGGGTCCAAAAAGGCAGGGCCAATATTCATTAAGAACATAAATTCATATTTTCTAAATCAAAAATTTGGCTTTGAAGTACTTTGAATATGACACATGGTCAGAGACTGTTATTGCACACCTCAAGCTAGACAAATGTAAATAGTAGCAGTAAGCAGAATTTGAAAATAATTATATTTTTTGTCTACTTTGTTTTGGCATTATGTGTTTTAATATGAATATATCTACAAGTTTGAAAAGTGATTTAAACATTTTTTTTTTATTTAAAAAAATATATATATAACCATTATTTAATATAATATGTAATATTGAAAACATTTTCCTCAGCTTTCGCGAGGTATGACACATTTCCAGCCATGTCATCACGATAGGCTTCAATATGTATCCCTCTCAGCAGAAGACATTTTGTGCCTTCTGTGCGTCTTCTCTTGCGGCCACAGCCTTCCCTCTCCATCCTCACCTCTCTCATTTCCAGCTGGCCCCTCACCCCAAAGCTGAGCTTCTCCCTCAGGATTTGGTCCCATTTGAATTTCAAATTCCTGGGGCCATCAGCCCAGGAGCTGCCATATGGGGAACAGATCTCCTTTAGCCTGGCAGCACTCAGCCTGTACCACTGGACCTATAATGCTGCAGCTATCTTATGTAGACTGTTGCGTAAGTAAAGCAGAAATGTTCAAATAAATCACATTTCAGTCAGACAACTCACGTGTTTCTTTAGCATGTTTATTAGAAGCAGCATATAGTTGAGTTTGGTGTCTAGGCTCGGGCCTCATCACTCCACAGATATACATAGCACGATGAGTGATGATTAAATAACTAACCCCCCGCCTACAGGTGGAAGCTGGGGTGGAAGCTGGGGTGGTGGTGGGGCAGGCAAGCAGCAGCGACGTGGAAGTAGCTGCAGCAATAGCAGCAGCAAGCCAAGCATAGAGAGAGATCTGGCAGGTTAAATAAAGCGGCATATTAGGAGACTCTGTTTGGTTGGTTGTAGAGAGGCAAGGGGCGTTACAAATGAATGCAGCATAAGTGCTCGAGTTGACTGCCTGAACTAGCTCGCAGGCTTCGCCCCATTTCTGTACATTAAGACCCATACTGTACCCATGAATGTACACATGGGCTACTTCATGGAGCAGTCAAAGTGACATCAGATGGAGTTTTCCACATTGTAGACACGTTACAGCTTCATGTCTCATCTGTGGGAGAAACACGTTAACGCTTAGCTGAGCCTACGTTTATAACATGTTGTTTGTAATGCCTGGAAAAGCACCTCAACACAGCTGCAGGAGGGTGTTCACTGAGACATACAGTATATTTTGGTAAACAAAATGTGTCCCTTTTATAGTTTTCACGGTTCAAGTAGCGTGTGTCTAAAATATATTGTATGCCATAGTCTCTCTCTTTGAACCCTGAAATATTCAGTCTTTTATTTACAGCATCATTACACATTGCCTTCATACATACAGAGTGTATTTTGAAATATATTTAACCCGATAGTCATTGGACTTTCCTTCATGATAATCTGAGACATTTTTTTTAATTCCCTCCAAAGAAAAGAGCAGTTCAACACGGCTTTGCAAAATGGACAAAATAACAGGAACACCTGTGTAATGTAATGCAGTGAATCCACTAACAACTGCGAACTATAGCCTAAAAAATAAATTAAAACATTACAAAAAAGCTTCATTAAGGGAAAATCAGTAACCGAGCTGTAACCATTGACTGTAAAGGAAAAGGTAGTTCTCCTATATCAAAGTGGAACATTGAGATATTGTTTAGATTCCTTTTCCCAAGGTGCGGGACATCTGTAACCTATCCTTCTGTGTGAACAAGAGATGAAACAGTTTACCGCTCCGATTGATAATCAAATGATAAAGAAGAGAAATATGAATCTAGGGCAGAGGTTTTCAAGATGATCCCACGTGTTCCCTCGAGGCTACTAGAAGGTTTCAGGGGAGATAGAAAGAAAGAAAAACAGCTGCTGTAATCATTTCTACAATACATTTCCTTGTGGGCTTAGGGTGCACATTTCTCTTTAATATATTTATAGAGAATAGAGTATAACCACAGAAATGGCTGTCTATACATGGCTATTGGTTTTTGAAGCAAACACATACCTTGCTCCTTTAAAGAGCCCATCATGTAAAGACTGTGGACTGATATGTAACCCTACCTTGTTTTTATCCAGCATTGTTTTACTCTTAAGTGTGGAAGTAATACCAAGCTGCTTTAAAATATAGCATTTGGTTTTATTTCACTTTCACATGAAATCTAGCCAGGCTGCAGAGTGGATGAAAGCACTGTAGCTCCCACATCATCATTAGTGTGAGTGTGAGGCAGCTCACTTCTGCTCATATTCACACTTCTGCTACTAATTTGTTTTCCAACCCAAAAACATGTCATCTTACTACGACTTCACCCTCAGAGCAATGCATTATGTTCCAGCTTTAAAGCAACATTTTTTATGTCAAAATGTAACGGATGCCGGAGTTGTTGGGAGCTTTGAAAGTTGTTGGCTAAGGTTACCTTTCCAATGTGAGCTGACAACTAGAGAGCGTTGAGAAAAAAAGGGTACTCATGTCTTAAGTAGAAAGCATTCCAGGATATCATGGTTATTACATCCATCCATGTATCTGCCTTGACAGGAAACAGTTTTATATAACCCTTAAATAGTAAATATTTAAACTGTAATTATTACATTTTTGGTCAAATATGAGTAGATGTTATCTAATTGACACAAAACAACCTAAAAAAAACGCATTTGACTACTTTAGGTTTTTAGTAAAGGTTCTTGGTATTGCTTAAGCATATGTCAGATTATACGTATATATATTATATGTATTATATAACAGACATATATTAAAATAAAACAATGTTGATGTTGAGTTTGATGCATTTGATGCTTGTTATTATTGGCGATCAAAATCCACAGAAATGGTAACAGCTGCTAGAAAAAATATACAATGCAAGACTTAACAAAACAGACAGATTTAGAGATAGATGGGTTCCAATTTTGAAATGATTCATGATTCTTCCAAAAAGACCTGCTTTCCTGAAAGTCACAACACGGCCGCAAATGTATGAATGAAGTTCTTGTATTTAATAAAGTAATAAAGAAAGTCAAATACAATTCAAATTGATCTCAAATACAAAACAGAGCATCCTCAGAGGATAAAGAGGTTCTGCACACCGAACACAGCTTACTATATAGTACAAAGAAAACAGCCAACTGGTACTTCCCATACATTCTCTTAGGCAATTCTAAACATCCCATCATTAAACCATAACACCATTCACCATTTGCATATCCACCTTTAACACTTCCTTTTGCCCTCCTGGAATGTAAATCCTAAACATATGTCTCTGTTAAACACATGCACTTCTAAAAATACAATTTAACAAAGTAAAAGGCAATCAGAGTATAAGACATACGTTTATATCTTTTAAATGATTATATGATCATTTGACACAACATTGGTATGCTGCTCATACAATAAGAAGAAAGAGCTAGCTAAGCTAACTATACACAAACATCAAAGCCATTCACCGACAGCACAAGACATCAGGTGTAAAGACATTTCCTCTGGAGTCATTTCCTTCACTATCCCTGTCCCATCCAGCAGTACAACTTCTTCTTCTTCTTGCGGATGCTTTTGGTCTGAACTGGCAGGAGTTAAGCTGACCTTTGTGTAGTCGCACGGCAGGATGCGCTGCCCCTTAAAGAAGACCGTTTTTTTTTGTCTGACCAATTAAACATGGTTCAGCAGGCCCATCTGCACCATGTGATTCTGAGTACAAGAGCACATGTTTCTGGCCGTTCTTGCTGAATAAATGAACTTTGGGTATTGTCCTTGTTCCTTTAAATAAGTGTCCTGACATCCTGGGGCAATAAATGCACTCTGGATATTTTTAAACAGAAAACACGGACTTTCCCCGAGGGCTGTGCTTTCCTAGGTTTTCTGCTGCGAGGATGCATAATTTGTGCAAATACGGTTAGCTTTGCCTGTGAGTTTTCTCCACTCATGCAATGCAAATGGACTTGGAACTTCATTGTTGTGGGTTCTTTTCATTGATACTGATTTGTTCTGCTGGCTGCAATATCACAAAAAAAAATCCTGAACACGGTCGACAGTGGTGGATAAACTAATGTCAACAAACCTGCATTAACTGTACATAATATCTCATATTACATTACATGTTACTTGTTAGACGCTTTTATCCAAAGCGACTTACATACTCAATACTGTGGGCAATCCCCACAGGAGCAATTTGGGGTGCAGTGTCTCAGGGACACAACGACATGCTGACTGCAGTGGGACTCGAACCTGTGCTGCCCTGATACGAACACAAACACACTAATCCACTGCGCCACACGCCTCCCTCATCCACTGCATACACACAAAACAACTAGCCCTTGAAGTAAAAGGCCTCTCAAGTCAATTCCCTCCAAAAGATCCAACACAAATGTATAAAAAAAGTATAAACATCAACTTTAAATATCCAAAAAGAGCTAACAGTGCAATTCTAATTTGAATGTAAAGAATACAAATAAAATAAAGTATAAATGTGCTGTACAATAAGAAGAAAAACACAATCAATATTTGTTAAAAAACATAGGAAATCTGGACGAAGCTTCTCAAAAAATACTACTACAAAAAAAGTTGTTCTGATAATTGACGACACCATACAATAATACTTTATTGGTAGATCAAGTCTGAAATTGTTCTTCCATCACAGCAGCTCCATTTGCAACATCAACATGACACATTTGTAAGACAAGATACGAGGGAACAGCCATTTCACTTTACATCACAAGACCCTCTACACATTTGACCGTGGATTTATCTCTGTATTGAATCTATAGGATGGACTGGTGCACAAAAGAATGCTTCAGTCTAACCAGGTTAAATCCTGGGAGCATGTATCTCTGATTTGATGGTAACAATTCATTTTCGCTGTTCAGGACATGGCTGGGGTCGGGGATAATGTTGTTAGCCTGCCTCAACATATCATTATTGTAGGTTTTTCTCTCTAAGGTTGACCTTCATTCAATCTTTGAGCAGATTTTCGACTGGCGGAGCAGTTTGTCTTTAAAGTGGTGGACAGAGATTTGTACCATGTGGTATTGCAGTACTGCTGAACAATCAGAATCACACATGTAAAAAACAGAAGAAGAATTTGTCTGCCCTGAAAGACCTAAGGCGGCAGAGAAAAATAAATGATTTGATTTAAGAAATGTCCAAAACACGATACAATGGACTGTTAAAACCCATTTCAGTTTTAACCTCCACAAAGTATCTTTCTACAAGAAGAAGCAGTGCAGTGTGACAGTGTTTATTCTCCAACACGGCTTATACCGAGATGCTGTTTCACATGTGCATCCACAAAGAGCATCTCCCTTTAAAGAAATCAAACTAATGGAGTCCTCTGTGACTCACAGTAAAACATCATTTGAAATCAGGCTGATTCACATACAAAAGTCTGCTTTACATAAATAAATGCGCCCTGGCTGCATGTCTTGCTAAATGGATTGCACCTATTACCCGCCGACCTGCCACTTCCTCCTGATTTACATTACCTTATAAATAAGAAAGCATTTTCATAATATGGGGCTTGAATGGCGGCGCCCCCTTGCCGTGCAGAAGAGCACTTTACCGGGGAGTAATAATCTCTTTAGATCTTGTGTGAGATGCTGCTGGCCGTGTAGTACAGAGTGTAGAGTAAAACGTGAAAGCTTTTTGAATTGACTGAGCATGAGAGATGGAGCTTCAGTAATTATTGAAAGAGACAGAGTGTAGAGAAAGCAAATGGACCTGATGCTGCGGCGCGGTGAAACGTTGCACATCGCCACTTAAACAGGAGGCATACAGTATGAGAGTGTTGCTTATCCTATCTATCACATCACTGTGAACATTTAAAACAAATGTATACGCTTGAAATCATATCTTGCACGTGACTGTGGCGTAATAAATCGTACAAGAGTTGCCTGTGAATTGGCTGGAACAGGTCGCGTAAAGGTGAGCTGAGTCTGTGCACAGTTCATCTGATTGGCAAAACAGATGACTTCGTAAAGAAACCCTCGGGATTTATCAGCATCATGTGTCCTTCTTCATGCATCGTTGAACCATATGTGACCTTAAGAACAAAATGACATCTTTGAATGTGAAGAGCTGTTGGTGTATAATCAGAACATGATGTATCAAGTCACATTTATAGGTTCTACAGACATCTGTTTCTCTTTGTTATTGAACAATACTGAGCTACGGAGTCCAGGGGTGGCCATAGAGAGACAAATCCATCAAGGCCACAATTGACCATTTTTTTTGCACAAGATACAATTTGTCACTTAAATGTAATCAAATGTATCCCACCTTTTGATGAATTTGCCAGCACAAATTACACATCACATAGTCTTGTCAGCGCACAAGGCCAAGTCATCCAGCTTGAGGCTCCGTACAGTAATAACTCTTTACTTTAAAATGAGCCTGTTTATCAAGACATGCTGACAACACTTGCTCTGCGAGGGAATACTGCTAAGGCAATAAACAAGGATATCATGAGCAATATGCTGACTCGGAAAATGTTATTGACTTTATAGTTGGTCTATTGGAAGACCCTGTAAATCCCGCATGACTTACAATTTAATCAAACCTTCAACAATCAGAGAGCAACGTTATTTGCTGCATCGTCTAAAAACCACGTCTTGTTTTGTAGGCTCATTTTGAAAGAAAGATTGCTGTCAGCGTTAATGCCACCAAATACATTTTCTTTCCTTTGATTGCTTCACAATAAAAGCCTCCCTGTGTTATGCAGGTTAATTTTTCATTAACAGTACCGTAACACAGCTCTAATAAGGTTGTAGGACAGTAAAGTCAGTCGTGCGTAGGTAATGTGAATGGCTGACACTAAAAATGAAATTACAATTCATTAAATGGCTGTTGCAAAAAAAAGAAATGACGACCAAAGCTCTTTTATGCTCATAGTAATACTCCTCAATTATTGTTGTTTTCTCCTTAAAACAACACAACAATTACGCTTTTATACTAAGCATCTGACAGGTCTGAGGAAACATCAAAAACATCACATATTCTCCACTTCAACGACTTTTTACTTTTCTTTTTAACATTGTTTTGACCTCTTAAGTGTTTTGACGCCTTGTTTTTCTCTCTTATTCAGACAGGATAACAGAGGTGAAGACAAACATCTACGTCACCAGCTTCGGACCAGTTTCAGACACAGACATGGTGAGAGCAGACATGTCTTTTATTTAGTTTAAAGGGGCCCTATGATGCTCATTTTCAGGTTTCATATTTGTATTGTGTGTCTCTACTGTGACATGTCTCTATGCTTTAATGTTCAAAAAGCTCTTTATTTCTCTCATACTGCCTGTGCAGCACCTCTTTTCACCCTCTGTGGCTCTGAAACCAGAGCCCAGTCTGCTCTGATTGGTTAGCTGGCCGGCTCTGTTGTGATTGGTCAACTACTTAGAGATGTCCCGCCCCTTAGCCTATCATGAAAATGTGTTGGAGCGCAAGCCAAGAGAAGCGCAAGTGTTATATGGTGATGTCACAATGTTAAAGAAGAAAACAAAGGAGTCCAATCAGGGCGTTTCAGTGTGTGGGAGAGAAACTCCCTCTTGAGGGAACACTGATTCTAGCCATAGCAGACCATTTACATGCACAGAAACCCTTATAACCAGGGGTGCACATAACTGGTACGCAGGTACGAATGCGCGGCAACAATCCGAAATGCGTACCGTCTCTTGTGAACTGCGCTAAAACAGCTGATCACAACGGTCACGCGCTGTGGTCACGGAGTACTCCACTAGCCCCCCCCCCCCGTCGACGTTCGCGATACAGAGGGCTTCATCAAATAACTTTGAGTGGGTACCAAACACTGACTCCAGGTACTCATCTGAGTACCTCACTGAGAAAGTTATGTGCACCCCTGCTTATAACACACTACAGGAAAGGGAAACCCCAAGAAGCATAGTAGGTTTTCAGCCCTATTTTTGCTGTGGATAATATTCATACCTTACACAAAGAAAGAAAATATGCTTCTGCCGTGTTTTTAGTATCATCACGGCTTTCCCTCCTTTCATAATGTTCCAGTTCTCCACACCACAGCACCACGTCTTTTCATCTGATGATTGTCTCCTTATACATTATTGAAAGTCCTCTTGTTATTCCAGTCACTCCTTTTTATTTATCCTGGGCTTTCCTGTTTATCATACTGACATGCGCCCATCCCTCACATCATATCATCAGCGTCCCTTCTGTTGTTGAAGACCCATTTCCCAAGTGATTGATCTATTGATTTAGCAGTTATGATGTTTGAGTTCAATGCAGTGGCCTCTGAGAGATATGTAAACTAGAGGGCACTCAGTTAAACATGAAACAGCACTTCTGTGGACCAGATCAAATATACAAAATATGAAAAAGTTAAGACTTAGATATTCAAATGATCTCTTCGAGGAAATCCCAGGTCACCACCGACCTGAGGGTGATCCCTACGCTACATTTCAGCCAAATGGTTCCTTCAACAAATCTTGAAAACAAGCAGATGGACAGAGCTGACAAGCATAGGCGGAGTTTGACATTTGCGCTTGGGGGGGCAAACCTTTTTTACTGACGTCAGTGCACAGTCCCAACTATTGCGTGGGGTGCTACGGATACAGTCGCAATAAAGCCAGCGTTCACCGCACTGAGTTTGACTTTTCCACATACGAACACAACTCGTCCCGTCATGCACGCCTCATGCCCGCCGTACACACACACTCATATCGAAGGGGCGGTCTCTCCCCCCCAACAACAGTACATTACATCTGTAAAACGTCATAACTGTGCACATCTTATACTTATTTGATAACTACTATATCCCTTGGTTACTTGAACACGCTACAATATTATTAACCAGTGTCCTACTTAGTGCAGAAGTAGACGCCTTAAACGTCCCCGAAATTGGACGTTTTAAAAATCGCCGCAATCGATTACTGCTAATTATTGTAATACAATAGCTGAATCACTTGTATGCAAAAAAAAGCAAGGGCACTTGTGTCCTTAACCTCACACGTCACAACATGCGACTGCTCAAAAATGAAATGATTTGAAACAAAACATGATATTATTCAGATTTGTATTGTAACAATCATTATATTACATCTATTAAAATATTGATAAACGAAATATTTGTATTGGAACAGTTTTAGACGTAGTAATGCTGTAACATATTTCAGCCACTAGGGGGGCAATGAAAAAAAATATATCTATGTGATAATGCCTCTTATTTCATGTTTTGAGAAAAGTATAGAATTAGCAAAGATAAGGCACAAGGCTGATTACATATGATTTATTGCAGTTGTTGATGTTGCACAGCCTGAAATATATTCTCATTTGACCTGATTGATTTATTCAAATACTGTAAAGCAATTCATCTGATTGCTGCGGTGGCCTCAACAGATTTATAGGAGGACGACTGACAGCCAAAGCTTAAAAATGAAACGAGTAAAAGAAGAAAACATCCTGCATTAGCTTCAAAAGAGTATTAGCTAAACAAAGAGGCCAAAGGTAACTAAGCAAATCAAAACAGATCTATTGTCTTTATGCAGATGTATGCAGCAGAACGCACTAGGTGTGGTCTGTGTAGTGACCGTGTTATTACACGTCGGAAAGGGTAGGAGTCACAAGCAGTGAAGCGATCAGACAGCTTTTATCGGCTACAGTAAGTCAAGAGACGTTTTTTTATTGTCAACCAACCACATGAAAGAAAACAGATCTTGGAAGTGTTCTAGTTTCCTGCACCGAGCCCTAAGACCTGCATCTACAAACAGGCTGTATTTAAATTATTTTTGAAAGGCTCAGTTTCTATAACAGTTATCAAATATTACTCAAATGTTGGAAATTGTGCATTTGTTTTGGGGACTATCTCCAGACGTGGATTTATACAAACTTGGCCAGTGAGTGTAATGGCAGCATGATGTTTTATGTTGGACGACTCAAGATAAACAACACCCGATGTTCACCATATCGAAGGGACATGTTGTCCCAGTGCAGTAGTGTGGCTAATTTGAGCCATTTCTGGAGCAAATTAGAGGTTAATACTTGTGAGGAGGATGTGTAATGCGAAAGCAACTGTAAATTATTTAAAAAACGTCATGAACTGTTTGTTTCCTGTTTTATTTTGAAAATCCTTCATACACTGTATTATGTCTGTTTGTACTTCCTGTTTGTGTTGTTCCCCTCATGTTTGATTACCTGATTGTGTTCACCTGATGCCCCTTTGTTTTCTCTGCCTTCCCAAACTGTGTCTTGTCCTGGTGATTAGTCCAGCATGTATTTCATGTCTTTCTGTCATTGTTTGTTGGATCCCTGTTTGCTGTGCATCAAAGAGTATTGGTCTGTTTGTTTAGCCTTGTGAACGTCCTGCATTTGGGTCCAACCTTCATTGATCTCAAGTGACACAAACAAGTTGTTTTAAATAACTATCAAGCTTTAAAAACAACTTCCTGCTTCCATTTTACTGTGTTTACTTGTGTGAACAGTGACTGAGGGGAATTAATTTAACTTCTAAAAAATTGGCTGTAAATTATTTTGCTACTCAGTTAGCTTGTTCTCAACTTGTCTGATTGACGGACAGCTGACATATCTTTTCGCGTTACCAAATCCCAAGTACTTTAAGAGTGTAGAATGTTATGATGACTAATACTAAAGCCGTCCATTACGACAAAAAGAAGACAAACATTTTAATAAACATTTACTGTAATTTATTGTGCAGACCCGCCATTACGTTTTGGTTTCAGTTGATCTAAATATCAGAGGCCCTTTCAACTGTGACCAGAAAAATACACTCTGGAGGAATTTAACTCCCACTCAGTCTTTGCTCGCTGTGCGCTCAAATCGCACAGACACACACATTGGCTCTCACACGAACACACATTTCACAGTGCAGCGCTTTCTGCCCTAAATCCTCTCTTGTGTGTGTTTCTTTTTGACAACAGAGGATTGTAGGTCAAGGGGTTGTCTCGACCTCAGAGCAAGCTTAGAAAACACCCGCTTAGAAAAGTTGAGGGGAACACAGAGACACGGGCCTCCCCTTGATGGAGCTTTGACAAATAGGGAGAGCCTGAGTTTTAAAGTGGCAGGTGTAGTCAGCATTTCTTAAGCAGAAAGTACTTGATGGAAAGTTACAGCATCAAAATGATTATTTACTCATGTCTTCCCTACAGGAGTACACCATCGATGTCTTTTTCAGGCAAAGCTGGAAGGACGAGAGGTTGAAATTTACCGGACCGATGAATATACTGCCGCTCAACAACCTGATGGCCAGTAAAATCTGGACTCCGGACACCTTCTTCCACAACGGGAAGAAGTCTGTGGCTCATAACATGACCATGCCCAATAAACTGCTGAGGATCCAAGATGATGGGACCCTGCTGTACACCATGAGGTAATTCAAGGAGCATGTCCAAAGAAAAAGCCACATAGTTGTATATGTGTTTTAAAGGTATTTCTCGACTAGTAGGTGATATTCTTATAAGCCTTCTTGCCTTGAGGAAACTTACACCACTGCAATGTATTTACACTTAATATAATCTAGTCTGGGACATTTCACCCTGTATCACCAAAAGTTAGTTTGTACTTAAATGAATAAACGTTAACGGCAGATTCTGTAATATTTGGACATAACTAGGCAACATTTTTCCCAACTTTCTTTGTGCTTTGCTAACAGGCTATGAGCTGTAGCTTAATATTCGTTTAACAAACGTTGAATGTTATCAGCCCATTAAAGGCCATTATCAGACACCTTCCCGGGAGTACGTGCGTTACTTAACCCATTGTTTAAGTAGGCCAAGTATGTGACTAAGGTTGCTATATAAAACAACATTAGTAAAAGCAAGCGGGCAAGAATAATAGTTTATGAATATAGTAGCCCTCCCGTGAGTTATCCCATCACATTAGCCCCGTTCAAAGACCTGAAATACCACTGTGAAATAACTACAGACTTCATGATAAACCCTTAATTTGGTGTAATCTGCTAATACATTTTTAAATAAGGGCCATACTGTACCATATATTCATTGGATTAAAACGAATAATGAAACATTTGAAGAGGGTGCATATTGAGTGTACAGACATGAAAGTGGTCTCCATCCTCTCAGCAAACACTCTTTCACTTTGACAGACCTACCTACTGTTCTTAGCATGTGCTAGCTTTATCCAAGCAATGCAGAATCAATGTTCAAATGTATTCTTCATGCTTCCATTTGTATGCCACTGATGCCAACATGCCTTTTTCATGAAAATCAATATGAATGAAAATCTATTGCAAGTTATTTTCACGATGGTTGAATTTCTTATCCAAGCTAACGTCACGTCGACACACGTTTGTTTATTTGATTTCTGCTGCAGCACCTTGTTTACTTTGCTCTGCTGTTTACAGTCAAGATGAATTATTTGGATTCCACGGCGTTACAGATGTGAAGTGTCTTGAATAGTGCATGAGGCTTATGAGTTTTCTTTTATTCGAGACCGTGCCTAATCTGTACTGTTTACTTTTCATGCATTTGGAAAGTCTCTTTAATTTTCTGTGAATTGGATGCAGGTTAACTGTGCATGCAGAGTGCCCAATGCATCTGGAGGATTTCCCCATGGACTTTCATTCCTGTCCACTCAAATTTGGCAGCTGTGAGTACCTCTGATGATGATAGCGCCTGAGGGACCTTAAGTGAAATGCTATTTGCTTTTTTTTCTTCTTTTTCTGCTCACTGGTTCTTTAGAAAGACAGCAGCCTAAGAACCGAGTGAAGCTGGATTGCATGGCTCACTTTTCCGGCATTAACCCTTCACACTTTCACTCAATATGCAGCAATTAAAAAGATACATAAAGATAACTGCCAGATAAAGGACTGAGTGGGAATGTCACTGGGAGATATGGGTACAAATCTCATCCAAATACTTTATTTTTTCCAATTTATACCTGTTTTTTTTTGTATATTTCATTTTCATGGCTTCTTTAAATTTGGATGAGGATTTCCGCTTTAAGCTGCTTTCAAAATATTGATCTAGAAACAAGGAATTGTAAAAGTATAATGTCCTATTTTCTGTACAATACCACAATCTAAAGCATGACATGATTGGCAGAATATTTCAATAATGTATATAGAAGGGGGAAAAAAATCAGTTTTTCTGTTTCAGGAAAAAACAGGTTAGCTACAAGCTTTCAAATTCCATATTCAGTGTACGCTGTGCGACTGATTGAAAAGGGCAAATGCCACTGAGCATCAATTGCTTGTTGGCATTGTATGAATTCCATCTTCAGCCACAGAGAGATGGCCTCCCTACAGTATCCCTTATTTTCTAGAAACACAGCTTCAAACACAATGTAGTGGGGGCTTTTCATTTGGGTCAGTGAAATATTTTCTCGTAAAATCATCGATAGCTGCAGCTGCCCCACATTTATCCCCTATGGGTTTATCCCTCTTCTCTTTTTTTAGATGCCTACACAATCTCAGAAGTGACTTATGCTTGGACTCGAAATGCCTCCGACTCTGTCGTGGTGGAAGGAGAAAGCTCCCGCCTTAACCAGTACGACCTGCTTGGACAAACGGTCGGTCAAGAGACTATCAAATCGAGCACAGGTAAGCTATTATGGAGGTCTCAGTCGTAAAAGTCTACAGGGAATGATACAATCCATCTCAATGCCTCCATCCTCTGCAGTAAATGCTCCTCAAGCTATAGAAAAACAAAGAAACCCTGGATTTGGTATTTAAAAATGCTTAAATTATGTAGCCACATTACTAAAACAGTCCAGGTTACTACATAGTTGCCAGCTGGCATTCAAGAAATTCAAACCACAGTGTGAAATGAACATAGTTACAGTAAAGGGACAGTGCAGATATAAGGCAAATGCACTAAGTCAGCTTAACATGAAAAATACAAAGGCAAGCCCACGTTTAAAGGGCCCTATTATGATTTATGTTTTTTCCCTTTCCTGTTGTGTGTAATAACAGTTGTTTTGGATGTAAATGGTCCGCAAAGGCTAAAATCCCAAAGGGAGTTTCTCCCCCCGCCGAAAACGCCTCCATTGAGCTCTTTTGTTTACTTCCCTTACATAGTGACATCACCATGTAACACATTTCACATGGTAGGCTAAGGGAAGGGACAGGCGGTTGACCAATCTGAGACTGGGCTCTGGGTTTGGTTTCTGGTTCAGGTGAAAAGAGGTGCATGAACCTGAACATGAGCAAAATGTAACCCCTTTAATACAAATCTAATAAGTGTGCATCCCTAGTAAAAAATATAAAATAGGAATTAATAGCAGCCTTATAAAAGTGTGTAAACGAGATATTTAATAGCTTAACACCCTTTACCAAATTGTGCTAACAACACTTAGCTTAAAACTGTGATGACATATATAGCTTTGAGCTGCTTCTTTATTATCTCAGTTACAAAAAGTTTGACTGGGAAATTCAATCTTTGAGAAATGTGTGTTTGATTGGGTGGATGTAAAACTTTTCCACCTCTTACATGTCAGTCTAGCTTGCTGTGAAACGCTTAAATCAAATAAAGTTTCGTTTTTTGTCACCCACTTTATTTGGCTTGAAAAACGCAGGGAAACATTTCATTTGGCTCTCAATGCATGACACACATTTTAAAAATGGGATTTGTGCAGGTTTGAATTCCCTACTTTGTTCTGTATTTTGTAAATCTTAATTTAGTTTGGCCTGGAGACCTGACAGGTGAGCTGCTGCTGCTGCTGCTGGGACAACCCTGTTACACTTTATAACCCCCACTTTGGAGAACAAACAGTGCAGACCTTTAAATGCAGTGCAGTTTCTCTGGATGGATCTCAAATATATGATAAATAAAGAACTAGACGACAGATGCTGATACAAAATTAGACATAAGGGAGCGCAGCTGCCTGTTGTAGCTGTCAGAGACACTAAGAGAGGAGCTCCAGGAGAAAAGTGAAGCTGCTGGGTTCTTCTGTGATTTCTTATGTCGGTCGGTGCCCAAAGACACAGAAATGTCTCACAAAAGTGCAGTGATGCTTGAAATGACAAAGAAAATCCATGTTCTGGAGCCCGGGAAGTGAATGAGTCGATGTGCATTGAAAATGTGGCATTTCACTCAAATGGACCTGCAGGAGACATTAGCGAGTGAATCCAACAGCGACAAGCTCGTTAGTGGACGGGGTAATTAACTCTGGTGAGGTCTGGAGCTATACAACATGGACTTGAAGAAAAATGCAGTAGATAAAAAGGGAGTAAGACATGTTTTTAGGCCTTTAATTTATTTGCTTATAAAATACAAAAGCTAAAATGTAAGGAACCGAGTAAACAGGGATTTCTTCTTAAATATAAACAGTCAGAGTATGCATTCCCAGATTTTATTTTCATTCCATCGTGTGGACACTACATTTTTCGTCGGTTACAGAATTTTTTTTCGCTTTAAAAAGCAATTTACAATAGCACATTATGGGGCAATTTCACAAAAGGATTGCAAGGCAAGTTAAATGGTCAAAACCTCTTCCTTCAAGTGTTCTTTTTACAGATTTAAGGGTTGTTAAGTTGTGTAAAAAACACCTCGTAAAAGCTTTGAGAAATATAGTAGTCAAGGAATCCACCAGACGTTGTCTTGAATAATTATTGGCTCTGTCAGGGGCCTGTACAAAAATAGAAATACGCTCTATCCTAGACAATTAGATCTCTCATTTAACATTTATAATTCAACAAGGACATTGTTTTAAGTGAAAACACAAAACAATGGACACAAATACATCAAACAGGCTATAGTGTAGAAGAAATAAATAATGAGGGCTAAAAATAGGACTAACAGATTTCATGTAAACATATCAATGCCAAGAAAGGGGGCAATAACTGGAGTGTGCTGCATACACAAGTCTTAACGTGTGGCTGTGTGTGTGAGGGTGAGATGGACACCATTGCTGTCCAGAGAGTAGACATTGAGGGGAAATAGCTTGAACGATGAAATAAAATAAATTCTGTTAAATGAATTGGCTTTGAGTCCAGACTTGAGGCTTCTTCCCTAGGGATTAGAGGTGGTTGGCAGCTGTTTGCCTTTACATGCTGGGAGTGACAAGGGATGTGACACCCAGTGACGGGAGATGATATGATGGCAGTAAGCAAATCACAGATGAAGGCTGTGTAATGCATTGTTAATTGGAAATAAGAGTTTGTACATACAGTACGTGCATGCATTGTTGGAGCCACCGGAAAGACAGTTAGGCCAAACGGCAAAGACATGTGGTATGTGGTTTTCTGTATGCAGGTAAAGAAAAATAAATGATACAAATGTAACAGATTGGAACAACTAGTCTGGATCAAAGATATGTCTTACAATCATGTGATACAAATATAAAAGGGTTGTCTAATATGTCAGATATTTACTGCTTTGGAGAATAAATATGTCATCTACCTTGCACTGTTCAGGTTCCATGTTTTAAGCTTCATTCTGTCATAAAATGGAAATGCTGCAACATGGTGCTCCTGTCAGAAAGGCTCCCTGCTGTGGCAATACGTTGCAGCAGAATGAAATACTTAGCACATTGATAAATAACACGCAGGGACCAGTGCAAATAATCCCCCAGTGGTTATTAACTTAGAAATAGACGCCCTCAGGGCTGCGCACAAGCAGAGCAGAACCAAAGCAGGTGGAGGCTGAGTGGAGCAGCAGTAACAGCAGCAGGAACACGTCAGCATGCACACTGGATGTGGATGTGAAAGTGAGGCTCTCTGAATAGGTGCCAGAACTGTGCAGCGACATGTGATTACAGAAAATGACGCCTGGCTAGCTCATGTTAGAATTACCTAATTTGCAATGTTATTCTTCATCACAAGGCCAAAGCTAAACAAATGTTAAAGGGGCCTTTTGATGCTCATCAAGCCTCGCATCTGTATCGTTTGAAGGGGGGAATTCCTCCGTAGGGCTGCTCACGACTTGTAGTGGCTGAGTAGAAATCTCCTGACTTACCGCACATGAAGAACCTCGGATTCTACTGATTTTATTACCCACAATTCATTGCAATACAGACTTCACTTTATGAGATTTCCAAACAAATGTGTAGTACTGTATTAAAGCATTACTTGAATCTGATCGGAAATACTAGCACCCTATACCCTATGAAAAGAGAAATAGCCAACAAGACAAGTGCTGCAAGGTACATGATTGTAGACGGTTCCCACGGCAACGGATGAAACCGTTTTCGGGCTTGTCTATCGGCGGATTTTATAGCCTGACACCTTCCCTGTCCCAAGTCCACAGGGTGGCCATTTGCATTCAGCCGACACGTGCACCCTGTGAAACTGTGTCATTAGGAGAATTTAGAGCCAAATTAGAATTATATTAGTCTGCCAATCTAACCTGTCAGGCTCCTCATAAAGGGAAGGGCCAGGTCGCCACTGGTTTGTTATACAGAGAGCAAGGCCTTGATGAGCCTTAAAACCAGTTTATTCCAGAAATGTTTCTCAAAGTAAATGGTGGTAGACGGATTCCTTGAGAATCATGACCAAAAATCCTTTAAAACGGGTTTGATGGGTGGGTGAAGGTGATGAGAAGATCTGAAAAGCATGCACGATTCTCTGTCACTGAGCGACAGCACTGATCTAATTTTAGCAATACTACTTAAGAAAACATGATGAGAGAAGCTTTTGAAAAACAAAACAGTTCCTGCAGGACCATGATAGCGTTGATCATAATGATGGTGAGAAATGTGTGGGCGTGCTATAATTACCAGGAGACTAGTGTTGTAATCCCTGGTGTATGCAAACATTACTGCACAACATCTTTTAAAAGCGGGGTCGGGGTATCTTTTTGGATTGCTGAATGTTGTTTTATTCTACTTCTAATTCAGACAGTTTTGTCAGTTTGGTAAATACGAGCAGACACTTCAAATCTGCTTTGGAAAATGGCAGAGGTGTGGACTGGAGTCACATGGCTTTGACTACAGTCAGACTGAAGCCACACATTTGATGACGTTTGACTTAATCACAAAAGGCTTGCAACTCAAGTTGGACTTAAAGACCAATAACTCAAGACTTCAGTTTCACTTTGTTACGATTTGTGTAGCAGGACCCAAATGCAGAATCAAGTGTCAAAAAGAATCCTTTATTTCAAGGCTAAGTGGAAATAACTAAGACAAAACAGAAACACTCACCGAAGCACAAGCCATTACACAAGACGATCCGACACTGAACAAAGAAAAAGACAAGACTAAATACACAGAGGGGTAATCACAAACAGCTGAGAAGGGGAGGAGAAGCACAAGAACACCAGGTGAACACAATCGGGTAAATTAGACACACCAGGGAAACTAACGACAGGGAATCACAGACAGAGCTCAACAAGACAAAACACAACGAAGACAGAAAACCAAAGACAGATCTAAATCCTCAAAGTACCCCCCCCCCCCTCAAGGGACGGATCCCAGACGTCCCTAACAAAGTCCCAAAGTCCAAAAAACTCAAGCAGGGTGGGTGGAGGGGGTCCGGAGGAGGGACGCAACACAAGAGCCACCAGGGTGGGTGGAGGGGGTCCGGAGGAGGGACGCAACACAAGAGCCACCAGGGTGGGTGGAGGGGGTCCGGAGGAGGGACGCAACACAAGAGCCACCAGGGTGGGTGGAGGGGGTCCGGAGGAGGGACGCAACACAAGAGCCACCAGGGTGGGTGGAGGGGGTCCGGAGGAGGGACGCAACACAAGAGCCACCAGGGTGGGTGGAGGGGGTCCGGAGGAGGGACGCAACACAAGGGCCACCAGGGTGGGTGGAGGGGGTCAGGAGGACAGGACCGAACTGACAGCCCAGGGGCACGGCTGAGGACCAGGAAGGGATCTCGGGCGGACGGCCCGGGGGCAAGGCAGAGACCAAGGTGGGGCACTCGGGAGGACGGCCCGGGGGCAAGACAGAGTCCAAAGTGGGGGACTCGGGTGGACGACCCGGGGGCAAGGCAGAGTCCATAGAGGGGCGAAGGCCACCGCGGGCGAACTCAGGGGGCCGAGCATGAGGGCGAGGACCACGGCCGGGAAAGTCTGGGGGCCGAGCATGAGAGCGAGGACCGCGGCCGGGAAAGTCTGGGGGCCGAGCATGAGGGCGAGGTCCGCGGCCGGGAAAGTCAGGAGGCCGGGCCCGAGGGCGAAGACCGCGGCTCTCAGGGGGCCGGGCTCGAGGGCGAAGACCGTGGTTCTCAGGGGGCCGGGCTCGAGAGCGAAGTCTGCGGCTCACAGGGGGCCGGGTTCGAGGGTGAAGACCGCGGCTCTCAGGGGGCCGGGCTCGAGGGCAAAGTCTGCGGCTCTCAGGGGGCCGGGCTCGAGGGCAAAGTCTGCGGCTCTCAGGGGGCCGGGATCGAGGGCGAAGACTGCGGCTCTCAGGGGGCCGGGCTCGAGGGCGAAGACCAGACAGCTCCAGAGACCGAGCAGAGCCCGGTGTCGGCCTAACAGGAACCGGAGCCGGTGGGATAGGCCTCGGCAGGATCCCCCACGGAAGAGGACCAGGAGTTGGCAGGACCCCCGACGAGACAGATGATGGCGGGACCTCCAGCGGAACCTCCAATGGAACAGGACAAGGAGTAGGCAGGACCCTCGGCAGGACAGGTGATGGCAGGGCCTCCAACGGGACAGGACTCAGGGTTGGCAGGACCCTCGGCAGAAGAGTAGTCGGCGGGGCCTCCAACGGCACAGGACTCAGGGTTGGCAGGACCCCCGGCAGAAGAGTAGTCGGCGGGGCCTCCAACGGCACAGGACCAGGGGTTGGCAGGACCCTCGGCAGAAGAGTAGTCGGCGGGGCCTCCAACGGCACAGGACCAGGGGTTGGCAGGACCCTCGGCAGAAGAGTAATGTGCGGGGCCTCCAACGGCACAGGACCAGGGGTTGGCAGGACCCTCGGCAGAAGAGTAGTCTGCGGGGCCTCCAACGGCACAGGACCCGGGGTTGGAAGGAACCCCGGCAGAAGAGTAGTCTGCGGGACCTCCAACGTCACAGGACACAGGGTTGGCAGGACCCCCGGCAGGAGTGTAGTCGGCGGGACCCCCAACGGA
>CALSBZ010045368.1:0-30977 GCA_943591055.1 Gobionotothen gibberifrons | reverse complement strand
TGTCAAGGGGAGAACTCTGAGGCATGAACTCAAATGCACAACTCAGACTCAGACTCGGGTGGTATTCAAAAATAAAGACTTTACTGGACTTTAACACAGTAACAAAACAGGAAACACAAAATCACTCTTTCGAGGAAAAAACTAATAGCAATCTTCAGGAGCATGAAACAGAATACTACCATGGAGCAGGCTTGAATGTAGTCATGAATGATAACGAACTGGCACTGGACAGGTGGGGACTAACACAATATATACACCAGGTGAGGGGGACAGGTGGAAACAATCAGGGCGTGGAAACCAATCACGAACACAGGAGACACATAGGGGCGGGGAGTTCTGAAACGAGAGGAAGAATTACTTTTCACAATAAGACAGAGGGCACAGAACAAAGGGACATGACAAAACTAATATAAAGAATAGATTTTCATGATACGTTTCCGAGACATGACACCTTGGGTCTGAATTCAGGGCTTTACAACCTTGACTTGGGACTACATTGCAGAATGCTCCAATAAACTCCTCCAATGATCCCACCTTTAGACAAATGGTCACTAATCCAAGAGTCAACCAAGTGGCAGAAATGTAAATGAGTATCATGATTTAAGAGAAAGTAAAGAATGAGTTTGATGATTTTGGAAGAGTTTGAGAAGTGTGTTGCTGGTGGAGAATATTGACTCAGGGTTAAGGCCTCCAGTCTTTAGCGGCAAAGTCAAAGGAGGAGGGGATGGTTTGCAAAGCATCCGAGCATGTACAGCGAGTCTTCTTACTTAAGGGATCCTATTTTCACTCTTGGAACTTTGTTTGTTATCACAATAGAAGCACGCAGAATCCTTAGGGTATTTATAGGATCTTTATCCTGATTATGCATCGACCACAGAAAAAGAGACTTTAATAACTGCATCCCTGTGCCATATGGTCCAACACTACTTTCTGCCTATAGGTATCATTTACCGGTATAGTGTTTCCCCTGTGACTGCATTCTACTATCAAGGGAATCCCTGCTACCATTTCATTGAGTAAGACTATCCTTTCATGCACTAAATGCTCCTATCTAGGTTAAGTGGTGTATGATGCCTCGGTAGAAGGCAGAATGCCTGCCAGTGACTGTTTCTGCTGTTTAACTAGTCACTCCACATCTGATTGGCTGACTTTAAATTAATCATTCATTACTAGTGTGTCAGTGTTTGGTGTAGCGTACTTGCAAACTAGGTCATTTGGCACGAACGAATGTGCTCTCAGGCTTCGAGAACGGACATCTTGCATAAGCCTCCGAACATTTCAACACCCAGTTACGAAAGTCCCATTTTCGGCCATACATCCATGTGTCACATAATCATGTTCGACTTGTTACCTTAAAGCACTTACTGTTGTAGTTGCCATTAACTCACTTGTTTGTATGCTTTTTAACACATTATTGTGTTACTGCATACATTATGAACAAAAACCTCATGATTGAACAGAAATTAATGTAGTGATGTCTTACTTCACACATTGAATTATATATGGTGTTCCTGCAGTAATGCAATTGTGTTTATTGACTTTGTCTGCTTGGGTAGGAATTTCTCATTTATCTGTTTCTATGGACAGCTGCTGGATTTTCGCGACATCACAAGATCACACGTAAATCCCTCTTGTAAGAAGGTTCAGAACGATATTTTCGCTCTTCAACCTACTGGCCTTGGCAAGAGTTTGATTGACAGATGGTTGATCTAATCACCTGCCAAGTATTTTTTTTTTAAGTGCCTGCCCTTATTCAAACAGTTTCCAATGACGGCTTCTCAGATGGTTCTGTGTAACAAACCGTCTGGAGCGTCAGGTTAATATAGTTCTATCTTATGATAGTGCCCTCTATTCTATGCATTTATTCAATGCAGCTTTTACTTTTGGTCTTTTAAGGGGGTATTCCACCAGTTTCTTATAAATTGTATTATTATTTTATTAAACTTTTATTTAACCAGGTTTTCCCATTGAGATCATCAATCTCTTTTTTAATGGAGACCTGTCCAACATGGCAGCAAGTATGTTACAACGTGAACATAAAACAACAGATAACACAAAAGAACAATGATAAAAATGATACCCATGATGTCATCAAGTAACGCTGTACTGGAGAGAGTATGTGTAAAAAAAAACGGATATAAAAAGGTACTCACCTTGTGGTAAACCCGCGAGAAAGCGTTTGAGCTCCATACTGTTTCAGAAATAATCCTTGATGTGGTTTGGAACATAATATGGCATTAATCACGGCAGCGTTTAGCTGAGTTTCTGCTGGAAGACACTCTTCTCTGAGAGCTCACTGCTTGCATGCGGAAAGGGGCGTGGCCAGCAATAGTACAGGTTACATTTGAAGCTACGGACCCAGAATCAGCACATTTGTATCAGGGCTGAAATAGAGGGGTATGAGGCATGCTTCAATGCTTGATCTGTTTGGTATTTTGAGCAAAACCCTTCATAGATATGTTTTTGATATATCTGAAACCTATAATATATGCCTAAAAATAGTATAATAGGAGACCTTTAAACCAAATATGTTTCTGATGGCCAGCAGGGGGCGACTACACTGGTTGCAAAAAGAAGTCAGATTGTATAAAAGTTTATAAAAAAGTCAGTTATATTGTACTGAGCGGTTCATGGCCTCAATCACTAGTCTAACGTTGTTTTCAATACAGCATGAACATCAGTTATTAAGTTGGTCCTTTAGAAAGAAAAAAAAACATAAAGCAGGGCATGCTTTAGGATTTGGCTACCTTGTGAATGACAGAAAACTGTACGGTTTGGGTGTTTCGTCATTGAACTTGAACCCTCATACAGTGTGTGCCAGTTCTACAAAAGATTGGCCTAAAATGCATTTTTAAGTGTTTGATTGTACTCACCTTCACCCTTACTCAAAATATGGATACTTCTGGTTTAAATAAACTAAGATTGCGAAGGCCAAAAATCAACCAACCTATCAAAATGCCAAACTCAGGGCATCATAACAGATGCGGACAAACCAATTGGTTACACCTCAGTTACTACATCTTACCTCTCAGTGAAGCGATCACAGGCTCATCTAGAGAACATGTAGCCACCTTCCATTATTGTAAATCCTCCTCCTCCCCCATCCACGACACAGGCTGGCATGCAAATTCAATTACAGAAGATATAGAGCTCCATAGGGTGCTGAGAGTGCACTCAATTCCACAAAATTCCAGTGCCTGAGTGTGTGTGTGTGTGTGTGTGTGTGTGTGTGTGTGTGTGTGTTTATGTTTAAAGAGAGAGAATTAGTCCTGAGAGAACTGCTAGAAACCTTGGCATTGACAACCCCTCCCCCCTACCCTCTGCTGAAAAGGACTTTCCTCTTGCCAAGTGGCAGCGTGTATCAAGGCCTTCATTTCAGGATTGTAGCAAATGAGCTATGTTTCTCTGTTCTGTTGCCATGGGTAACACATCTTTTTCTTCTCATGTCTAATCTTGGCGTCTCTTTGAGATATCTTCCATTTGGAAGGCCTGCCTGCTGCTGCAGCGTTGGTACTGCCTTGTCAGATATGAGGCTTTGCGGTGCTACTGCTCGATGTTTGGATGGATTATTTGATCAAATATTAACTGTAAACAGCTGAAATAGGCTGTTTAATCTACGTCTACGGCTGCTTTGGCATCTTAAACAAGCATTCTCATAAAGCTTCACATCTACATATAATGTTCTCCTAAAATAAATTACAGAAGTTTGAAGCACTATGGAGTTGTGTGGCTGCACTGGAATAGTTACATCTTACTGGTAAAATCATCTCCGATGATTATGGGGGCTTGGGGAGTAACAGAGAACATGGAACAATGTTTCATGTACTGTATAGGAGTTAAAAAAGATAACTTTTTTCTGTAAAGGTTACAGAAAAAAAGAAACCGACTCTGACGCAAGAGACATCAAGCTTGGCCAATGGAGACGTCATCACTAATAGAAAGTTATGTTAATGTTGACCTTGTGTTTTAAAAGGACACCCCAGAGAGCATGTAAGAGTTTAACAAAAATAAATCTCCTCCGGATGAGGTAATGCAGACCAACAGCTTTATATTAAATATTTACAAGCATTCAACTGAAATTTAAGTCAACTACGCAGATATTACTTTACATATTAAAATAATAATTTAAATTATTAAATCACTCAAACATCACATTTGAAATGTTATTAGAATAATATGAAATGGTGGTGCTTTAAAGTGACTGTGATTATTTTCTCCGCAGGTGAATACACTGTGATGACGGCTCATTTCCATCTGAAGAGGAAGATTGGTTACTTTGTTATCCAGACGTACCTCCCGTGCATCATGACAGTCATCCTTTCCCAAGTGTCTTTCTGGTTGAATAGAGAATCAGTGCCAGCCAGGACTGTGTTTGGTAAGCGTCTGCCTTTGTCAACGGCCATACCATCTTTCATTCAAAGATATATTTTAAATGGGCAATAAACCTCTGGCTTTACCTGTCATTAACGTAATCATTGGTGGGTTACCAGACAATAGAGCCCTGGGCTGACACATGAAAAGACCCCATCACACGCCCTACATAAAAGCAACACTCACAGACTTTAAAGTTGTTTGGCATCTTTGTGTCCCTTTGTAGTCGTTACACATCTCTTTGTGGTTTTTGTATTTCTTTGTAACTGTTTATTGGCTGTTAATATTTGTATGTATTATCTCTGTCTGGTCATTTGTGTTTCTTTGTAGATGTTTTGTGTCTCTTTGTAACCATTTTGTGTGTCTTTGTAGTCATTTTCTGTCTTTTTGTGTTTTGCCCACTTTCATAGTTATTGGGAATTTCTTTGTTGTCTCTAGCTGTTTTGCATCTCTTTGGGATTCATTTAGTCTCTTTGTGCCTCTTTTTTTAATAAACTCCCAGCCGGTAGTTGTTTTTAAGTCACATATTTGATGGGAAGGCCAGGGGAGCCCCCTGCCATTTTGGGCTGGTTCAGTTATCCATATATGAATGGAATTGGTTTATGAATGTGGGATTTCACACACATGATAGCATGAGGATTTTGCTCTAGTTAGTCCAAATCCCTGTTGTCAGTATGGGGGAATTGAATACAGCAATAACAATGGATGACATAGAGGAGAATAGGAGAAAACAAAATAAAAAGGAAAGAGTCTTCAGGGGCCTTTCAATCTCACAGGACAACATGTGTTTAGACTTGTGTGTTAGCCAAGTGGAACTAATGACAGTTATCTAAGACTGGTTTGCTTGTAGAAAGAAAAAGAGGTAGAGAAGTCTTGTCCTTTGGCCAAAGATAGCAAACCTGCTGAGCAGTTAAAGCATTACTGACGGTCAGTGGCTCTAAGGGTAGAGTAGGCTAATAGTGACCTTATACTGTTAAGAACAAAGGACAGTAAAGACTAATGCTTATTCTTAAAAAGGTCAAACAGTGGTTACAGTGTTATGTATATGTGTATTATATTATATATATTAACACAATCATTTCTTAATGACTGATTTTCTTTTTTCCATTTCTAGGTGTAACCACTGTTCTCACAATGACGACACTGAGTATCAGTGCAAGGAACTCACTTCCCAAGGTTGCCTACGCCACTGCCATGGACTGGTTCATCGCCGTCTGCTACGCCTTTGTCTTCTCCGCTTTGATCGAGTTTGCCACTGTGAATTACTTCACAAAGCGTGGCTGGGCTTGGGATGGAAAGAGTATTGTGACTGAAAAGGTAACAAGTTGAACAAAAATGTGTTTGACAGGCTACATTTTCAAAGCGAATCTATTGGCATTGTGACCACTGTACGTTGAAGAAAGTAATGCTTTCAGATCGGACAATGGAGTGCTGAAACATTGACAGTTCAAACATATGGTTATTGTTTAGAATGAAAACAAAACTACTCACTGTAGTTAAGAAAATGGTTGTGGCTCAGGTATATTTAAGTTAGTTTATTACATAACTACAGATATGTACATCAGTTAGGTATACAGGTCAAAGTAGCTTAAGTAAGTTACGCATGTTAACAATTTTCTTTCCACGTTGAGAAACAGCCTACTGAGCCAACTAGGTGGTAAAGCAGGGCTACACCACCTCAAATCTAGGATTCCTATTACCACTGACAATGGACATTAAATGGGCTGATTACATTCACAGTTAAAAGGTTCTTACAAATATCACTTCCTGTGTGACCTCACCCTGCGTCCAGTCCATGTCAGTATTAGTCCACCTGTGCTGCCAAGTTTCAAACAACCTCGGAAGTAATGGAAGGCAAAAGAAACGTTGAAAGTTACAGTGCATCCGTGTAAAATTGTTGACATATTTGGCCTTGGTGTTGATCTATTACCAGAAGACATCCAATGCCATTTCGCTGCTTCATTTACATGTCATTTAAATTCATGGTTAGATTGTGACAAGTGACAGGTTTCAGGGTTGCATCTGTCTTTAAAAACGTTCACATCTAATCCTTGTGGTCTTTCAACAGAAAAAAGAGAGGGCTTCTATCGCCAAGAAGAATAATGCCTACGCTGTAGCAGTGGCCAACTACGCGCCAAACATCGCCAAGGACTCCAGCACACTTCCAACTATCGCCAAAGGTGGAGCTATGGATCCTAACAAGCCCAGAGCAGACGGCAAAGCACCAGATAGCAAGAAGACATTCAACAGCGTTAGCAAAATAGACAGGATGTCAAGGGTTCTGTTTCCGGTTCTCTTTAGTAGCTTCAACGTTGTGTACTGGGCGACCTACTTAAGCAGAGAACCCGATATAAAGGACATGGTCCCCTCCACTTAGAGGCCAGTTGTAGTGCGTTCTGGTCTGGGGTCCAAGAGACGAACCAAATACCTCCAGCAACTGTGTACATATACCTTTGCAGAGTGAAGTCCTGGATTGCAGTGTGATCCTCTATCTCCGCCTGTTTTCTACACTGTCTGCAGCACTTTTGAAAAGCCCGGCTTTTGTAAATGTGTATGTATATTTATATTCATGGTTTCATGGTGACATATCGTGTGATTACTTCTATTAGAGTGCATATTTCCTTGAAAGTATGTTTCCAGTTACAGTATGTGGCCACTGTACATACAACTCAAATGAAGAGTAAACAAATAAACGTGAACACATACATTTTATTTACTTCTAATGTGTTGAAGTTTGCTGGTAATGCCCACTCTCAATATTATAGATTTTGTTTCTCTTTTGAGTGAAAGGATTTGTGTCACATTTAATTACTATCTTTGCCATCTAAGAGTGGCCTGACTCTTTTTTTTTTCAAAGCCAATGCAAAAACACATTTTGTATAATATTGTTACAGTGTCAAAGTTGTTTTATTACCTGTGACTGCAATCACACTCTGACCTCCAGAGTTATTGAAACACCTCAAGCCAAAAAGGTTGTTAAATATAGAAAATGCATAACATTAGTGTGCTTGTGTGGTATTGTGAAAAAAGTAATGAGAACACATTGGGTAGGAAAGAAACAATCGAGAAACAATCAAACAAGAAACACATTGTGTTGAGGTGTTAAGAGAAGAAACTCAAGAGTTAGGTCAGTAATGCTTCAAATAAAGTCACTATGTTTTTATTCAGAGCAAATGAAGGAAGCTGATATTCAGTCAAAATACATTCAGAATGAAACAACGTTTGTTTTATATGGTTACACACTCATTGTATGAGGTTAAGTTTGGTTAGCCCTGGCAGAGTTTAAGAATAATGAAAATGATTTATTTTTAACCTGAATTAAACTAATAAACTATATAGCCTAACTTAAAAACACTATGAGCAATACCTGGCCTAATGATAGGAGTCTATGAACTGTATCAGGGATTTGATAGGCAACAGCAACATCATGGACTAAAATAACCTTCAGAATCTAAATGTATTTATCAATGTTTGACCGCTAGAAGAAAAAGAAAATAACACAATAAAGAGCTGACAGAAACACATCCCCCTATTATCAAACAAAGTGCCAAAAATGTCTAACAGACACAAAGCAACATTATCATCACATTGGACTTTTACATCTTACAAATGTAAGTCCAGTATTCACTCTTCATTTAGCTCTATTTTGGTCTCCTGCTACTCCTGATGCAAATAACTCTGACCTTAGCATTTCATTTGTCTGACTTTCTTCACCAGCCAGCCGTAGCTAACTTTGTCAGATTGACAAGTGGTACTGTTGATAGTTGATTTACAGAATACAGTAAATGTAGAGATTTCAAACCAAGAAAAAAAGAGCTACAAAAGGCTAAAAAGCAACTTGAGCGCTGCTGAGCGTGACCAAAATGTTCTCGCACGTCCTCTCAACTTATCGCAGACATGATGATTAGTTATTTATAAAAGGATTAACGCCACAACAATAATACAAGTACATAATGAATTGCTAAATGTGCAAAGAGTTTAAGAGATTGCAAATAAGAAACGAGAAAAAATAGGTGTTGCTGCACAAGCACACTAATACAGACCATTATTTACCTTTTAAATGATTTATTTATTTATTTACCAAGGTTAAAAATCCAAATTCTAATTTTGATGTATTATTTGAATGCATACAAACTCCTCAGTGTGAAATGTGAAAAAGTCCAATCACTTATTTAAAATGATTATATGGCAGCTTTGTTTTGACATACCTGTGTTGGAAGTAACTCTGGAGGACAGTGTGGATGAATTGGTTTAGACTGAGCACCGTGGCACTACTTATCAGCATGTCTGCCATCTTTCATATCCATTGTCTGTCCCTTCACAACACATTTCATGATCACACAAGCTATTCAAACAAATTGCAGGGATAAAACAGCAAACACGGGACAGTTTTGTGCCAAGATCAACCCCCATCAATTGTTTGTAGAAGATAGTCACATTCTTATACCAGTATTTATTATTTGTAATTTGCCTAAAGTGAGAAAATACAGCCAGGATTTGGGACTAAATTATTTATTTTCTCATAAAATGGTCATAGATTTGTAGCTTCATCTTGTATTTGTATGCAGATTGATTGTCACTAAAACTTTGAATTAACTCAGAAGCCATACAGTCATCATGTAATCCAATTCCATCAGCAACAATACAACAGGGACAACCAATGATTGTACTTTATGAGCATATGACACTGTGGTAGAAAAAGATGTATAAACCTATTTTGAAGATATCACAGATGCTGTATATCAAGAAGACAAATCGTGTATCAAGCCCCATATCAGCAGCCATAAGCAGTATGGTACTCTACTGTAAGTTTTTCCTCATATAGTGATATTTTGCTTCACACCTATATTTATTTTGTTTTTGTTTGTTGACTCAAACTTTGCATGAAGAAAAAAAAACAAGCTTTTTTATTTATTTTTAAGAAATTATGTTGTCACTTAGAAATTATTTTTAATTCAAATTCCACATCCTGATAGAATCTTAAACATTCCAGATAAAATGATTGGATGCTTGATTCGGTGCACAGTTTCTAATAAAACACATATCATTTCAATTCTTTATATCTACTGTAGTGCGTGCCATGTTTTTTAATTAGAGCCTGACTGATGTAATACAAATATAATAATGTCATATTGCCCCATTACCTACGGTGGCAGACAGGCACAAACACACTGCAACGGCCCAAAACATTTACATCACATGAAACATGTTGCAAATATGAAAACACAAATGTGCCATGCTGCAAAACACAACAGAAACAGGGAGACTAAAAAAGTGATGCACACAGCATGGGACCGGAGGGCTTGTTGACATTAGTTTTAAGGCCAACAATCACTGGAAACTTACCTTAAATGTAATTTATTGGCTTTTTTTTAACAATGTGATCCCATGATTCCTTCTAATATTCACTCTTACGATTCTGAATCAGACTAACTATGCTAGAGAGAGATTTGTACAATTTTATAATCCCCGAATGTCAACAAGTACTACAGTCCCAGCAGTGTCCCCGTCTCCGTTGTTTTTGTAGCTTCTTGCAGCTTCTAGCAGCATTTTGTATTTGGAGCGCTTTTAGTAAACTTGTAAATTATTTCTAAATGCTGAGCAAGTTGGTGAAGCTATTTCTTAATTTGCACGTGTTTTGGCACATTTGTGATTTTATATATTACATAGTTTGTCTTAATGTAAATGTTTTGGGCCGTTTGTTGCGCGTTTGCCACTGTTGGCCTCATTAGCTGATACATATGGCGATACGTTTAAAAAAAAAAGTGGGGTTGAATGAGGGCCCTTTGCAGAGACATGTATAACCTACAGTGGATGGCAGTCACCATGCCCTATAGTTTGGAGAGACAGACAGAAATACCAGCAGGAACCTATGTACTGCAGTGGAGAGGGGCAACAAAAAACATATTTTCGTTCGGGGAACTAAAGTCGTTATCTATGCTCTCTTCTAACCACCGGACACTATTGACACAAAGAGTTGATGGTGGAATGTTTCATTGATTGGCTAGTGTGTTTGTGTTATTGTTTGACTATGGTGTTATTAAAGGGTTATTTCAGATTCAACTAAATGACATAAACAAAGTAACACATTAAGGCAGCAGCGGTAGACGAGCAACTCAGCCTTCTTCGAAAAATGACTGCCTTTGTCAACGGAGTCTTGTGGCGTGAAAGAAAGTATTAACGGATTCAGTTCCCCGTCCAAAAGGCTGTCTGATGGCATGGTAAGGCAGTGAAAATATACTGTACACTTAAAGGAGGGGTAGGTAAGTTTGAGAAACCGGCTCGAGATACACTTTTTGTTATATTCCATGGAATGCTCTTAATATCCTGATAGCAATGCATATTCTAAGTGCTTTGAAAAAAAATCCATAAAAAAATGTCATCTGTGGAAGCCGTAATACTGTAAAAACTACGACCAATTATTTTAGCCGGGCCGGCTAAAATAACTGGTTGGCCGACCTGTCTGTCAGCCTTCAATCTCGTGCACACACACACACACACACTCGTGCAGTCATTGGGCGTATTTCCCGTCTCCCAGCAGCAGCTCGGGAGCAGCAGCACGGAGCAGCAGATGACCGGTAGACATCGAAAAACTGTAATGGAGCAAATTATGAAGAAAAAGAAAGTGGAAACTAGGAGAAGTCAAACCAGAGTCAATATCGGAGTTGCTTTTCAACTATGGCGACTATTTACGGAGCACACCGAGCTGATATGTAACGTTAGCGCAGCCTGCTGTAGCTGACGTAACATTTTTAATACATTTTCACAAAACAAACATGCTAGCTTCAAAAATATAAGCACTGACAATAACTGTGTTATACATTTGTTTTACATTCATTATCATGATCTTGTGCGCGTTCATGTGTGTTGGAGGAGGTGCTCTGTAGGAAGTCTGAAGGAAGGGGCGGATTCTTTTCGGTTGTGTACTTTGGAATTTTTGTGCACTCAAGCTGGTTTCTCAAACTTACCTACTGCTCCTTTAAGCTGACATTGAAGTGTTTCTGTATGTTCCTCCAAACAATGGAGGAACATCCTTCAAACCATCCCAACTGTTCAATCTTATCTCTGAATAACCCCAAATTCCCAGAAGCCCATCAGATCATGGGAGCGTGAGCGAGACAACTCAGCGCCTCTTTAGCAGAGAGGATGCTGTCACGAATGCTTGGACGCTGCCAGTGACTGTCATTACGAGCGTGTTGGTAAAACCAACAGAGAAAGCCCTGTGGCACTGAGCTGTAATGCAACGCTCGCTGAAGTTTTATTTTCTGGCCGGATCTTTCCACCACTCAAGCGCGGTGTGAGGTCTCCTCTTCTTCAAGCTCCATCGCCTCAAACCACAGCCAACCCTGGTCATCCACTCAGAGGCTGCCTGACAGAAATCGATCCTGATGGATGGGAGGTGTCTAACTGCACGGCAGAGCAGGGATTATTACATACATGTCCTGGCAATCTTCATAGTTGAAGATAATTTACATTTATTCAAAGTGTCGGATCGGAATACTAATAGCATGCATTTTTGTAGGGTTCAACTCTTGAGTTCAACTCTTAACAGAAAGTCCAAGTGAAGAGAATAAGTATTGCTTTCAAGCTACTGCTTTAAATTGGACATTGACTAAAGACCTGAAATCTAAATTTGATTTATTTGTAGTAACAAGAGAACAGGCCGATGCACTCCTGGAGAATTAACATAGGAAAAGCTAAGCCTTAGAAAGGTTATGTGGAATCAATCTACATGATTACATTGTTTTGTTTTCAGGAAACTTGATCTAGAATGCTGCTGTCTGGCAAACATTGCTTCACTGCGCAAAGCATGAAGGAGGCAAAAGTCATCCCAAAAATTGGGAGATCGGTTAGGATGGATCAAATAAACGCAAGTCTTTCAGACTACTTTTCGTGCCCCTTGTTAATCCAAAAGTCAGCGTTGACAACTTCTTAGTTAGGTTTTGTAAAATATCATAGGTAAAAGTAGGTAGGTTTGTATACGCAAGGTAGTTAACGTGATATATGTAACATATTTTACAAGTAGGCGACATAACTTAAGTTACGTAACAAACACACAGTAGCTATTTTAACCCAAACCATGATCTTTTTCCAAACCAAGCCAGCTAGTTTTGATTCGATTCACACACCTTTAAATCTCCCGTAGTCTTTGAAAAAATACGTCATTCATCGTAATTGAGAATGCAGTTTTGTTGTAGGCCTACGCGTGTCACAATCGAGCTGAAGACCAAAGTGCAACACACGTGAAACCCGGGATAGTCGGTAACCAGCTTTATTGGAGGCAAAAGACTGGTAACAGACAAAACGGCAGATAGAAGGCAAAGGGCTGGTCGGGGACAGGCAGGGGGTCCAGGAGATGGCAAGACGGGAGTCGCAGGTACAGAACAGGTCAGGGAGGAGGCGAGGCAGAATGGTCAGGGACAGGCAGGGGGTCCAGGAGATGGCAAGACGGGAGTCGCAGGTACAGAACAGGTCAGGGAGAAGGCGAGGCAGAATAATCCGAGTACAGGCTGGGTCAGGAAGGAGACGAGGCAGGATGGTCAGGGACAGGCAGGGTCGAAACCGGGAGAGCAATCTGGAGGTAAACGCGGGAAAGACTGGCATAATGCAAAGTACGATCTGGCACTGATGTGAAGGTGAAGTGAGCCTAAATACTAAATGGCCTAATGGGTGTAACAGAGTGAGAGAGATACAGGGTGTGGCTACCAGGTGACTCAGGAAGGTGAGTGCAGAAAATAGGTGAGAAAGAGAGCAGAACTGTGACAACGCGTAAATCAAATTTAGAAGGATGGGTTCTTCTAAATGTGAGCTTTTTTATGAAGGAAATCAAAAAGTCTGAAAGCATATGGAGTCCACCTACAACACTTCCTGCTGTTTTCAAGACTTTTCAAGATTCCTCAGACAAACCAGTGCCAGTGAATTAATTTAAGTTTTCCGCACTCTCGCAGGAAGATAGAGATTATTATCTAATATATGCATCCGATGAAATCTGTTGATGATCAGAGGCTGTTGTTGGGGCTGCATAAACGTTTTTTTATTTTTTGTTTTGTAGGCAGACCATGCAGACCCATGCGACCATAGTTTTACTGTATTTTGTTTTGAAAATCCACAGGGGAGATTTGTGTCGTACTCAGGTCGTACTACATCAATCAATCAATCAATCAATGTTTATTTATATAGCCCAATATCACAAATGTTTGGAAATGCATATAATAAGAAGATGAATCCACGAGGATGTCCATAATCCGGTGGGAGCCATCAGGGAAGAAGTATGATGAGAGTCAGGCAGGACCACAGTGACAGGTTCTGCCACGACTCGAAGTCCAGGACTCAAATCCAGAACTCAGGATAGAGGATCCAGGACACAGGACCGCAGCAACAGGATCAGCCACGAGTCAGGATCCCAGCGTAGAGATATAGACACCAAAAAGAAATTTGGGGGAAGCTGGGTTATTCGGAATATGAGACCACCATGAGACCACCATGAGTCTGCCTGTACCACAGGTACAGACAGACGGAAGGAAGAAGTAAGGTGTCCCCCGACAGTCTAAGCCCATACTGTAGCAGCTAAACTAACATGTCTACGTGCATGCACTCCCTTAGGATAGATTGAGGAAAGGGGTAGCAAGTAAGAAGTAAGGAACAGAGGTGGAGAGGCACAACGTGTCTACGTACATGCACTCCCTTAGGATAGGGTGAGGGAAAAGAGTAGGAATTAAGATGTATGCGCCACATCTATACCATGAGCGCATTGCTCCTAAAAGGTTTTGGCACTGACACCAATCAACAGTTGTGCGTCGACTCGGCAGGGATCAAGGCACGTATATCGCTCTCCCTGCTTCCATCGTCTACACACACAACCAAATTACACACCATCAGTTATGAAAAAGAGTAAGAACTAAGATGTATAGGTGAAGAGGCACAACGTGTCTACGTGTTTTGGACGCAATCTCGTCTTTGTTTACATTAGCAAGCCTCGCTAACACTCAGAGCTAACCTGTACTGGAGAGCACATGTGTTTAAAAAGCAGGAAATAAAAAAAGAACTCACCTTGTGATAAACCCGCAAGAGAAAAAGCATTTGAGCTCCATACTGTTTCAGAAATAATCTTTGATGTGGTTTAGAACAGGATGGCGTTTTATCACAGCAGAATTTAACTTTATCTCCGGTAGAATTCTGATCAGGCATTAGCTCCGCCTCCTCTTTTTTTTTTTCAAGCTAAGGACCCAAAATCCGCGTTTCTCTAACAGGGCTGCAAAAGAGGGGTATGAGCAGTATGAGGCATGGCTACAATGGGTGAACTGTTTGGTATTTTAAGCAAAAAACTTCACAGACATGTTTTGTATAGGTATGGCCCTACAATATATGTTTCCAATATAGCATAATATAGGTCCACTTTAAGGTAAGACATTTTTATTTTATTTTGTATTTTGTAATCATCTTGCGACCCCCACTTTGGGAACCCCTGGTCTAATAGACAGTGAGACTATTTAGGAACAGCTTGTATACTTCTTAGGGGAATATGATCATTAGGGGTGGACTGTACTCGAATGCAATCCTCAGTAGGCTATACAAATCTAAAAAAGTAAAAAAGAAAGAAGCAATGATTTCATGACAGGCAGAAACTGGGGCTAATGGAGGCTTATTACCTCTGGTTGCACAAAGAAGAGAAGCAGTCATCTATTCTTGTGCAAGAGGTAGCTTCGTTGCCATAGCAACTGATATCCATTTGTATCCTTCATTTGACAGCTTGAGTAGGCGGGACTTCCGTCTGCCTAGGATTTCCAAAGATACAAATGTGTCAAGATAATCAATCTCCTCCAAGGCTTTTCAAGGGATTCAAAAGTATCGATTTCTATAGCCTATGATTAGGTTATTCTAAATGTAGACCATTGGGCTCATAAGGAGCCTATTGAACTATAGCTACATATAAAAAGGCTGCTGCAATGTTTAGCCTTAATATAATTTAAAATATATAATTAAAGAGAGACAACGTTAACAGCATTTGAGGGTTAGCTTAGCAAAGACATGTTGCATTACAATATCCTTTTGATATAATAAAGAGCGACAGTACAAGATTTATAAAATGTGAAAGGACGATTAATTTGCTCTGACCGGCATAAACGAAAACGGAAGTAGTACAAATAACTATCTTGTTTCTTTTTATCATCTCTGGTTGGAAAATCAACAACATTTCCCAGAAGTCTTTGCAGCTGACCTGTCACCCAAAATGTCAGCACCCTAAGAACTCATGCACGGGGGTTATTACAGTACTATTTACTTTAAAAGATACGCGTGTGTTTTCGTCATGCCAGTATATAATGGTCCGTCAATGTGGCCATAGTCTACGTTTTATTAATGACTATACAGTAGTAGTCGAAAGCTAGTTAGCTAGCTAGCTAACGCCAGCTAACAGTTAGGACCTTCATGCTGGAAGGTAACTGACTGCAGCTTAAAGACAACATGTCGCTTTCTCTAGTTAAACGGTGGTGTGACACACCACTGCTAAGACGTGTTTTACAGTTCAAAGAGTACAGGAGGAAAATACAAAGCTGTAATATGACCTACACACTGTTAAGACACCGCTGGATGAAAAGGCTACCTGTGTTCTCCAGCACCTTCAGGATGCTCAGCACTAAAACAGATAAGGTAGGCTGACAAACTAATACTGGAACATATTCATGGTCTCTGTGCATTTATCCCCGTTCATAATTCTGTAAAACAGTAGTATTAAAGATAAAAAGCAGCCTTTGTTTACAGATTAGGGTACTTGTAATTTGCTTGAGTATTTCTGTTATATGTAACATTATAGCCCTACGTAATTACGAAACCTTTTACATTATACTTCTCACCTCACTATTTTTGTCAGACTGCTCTATTTACAAGATTTTTGAAAATCATTGAAAACCATGTATCTCTACTTTCAATTTTGCTTGTGCATTTTTATAATAAACTGAATGATTTAGTTTTATTTTGTTTGCCAAGAGAAACCCCTTTCTTCTTGAGCAGACGTGGTGATTCTACTTTTGGTACTTTATCAGAATACTGTTAAAGAAATTGTAACCCCTAAAATGATCATTTGGATATTAATTGCTCAACTAGTTGTACCTTGAATACTAATAGATACTTAATTCAACCCCCATGCCTCTGAGGTTAACAAAGAATACAAACATGGGGAGAAGCCTTGACACATCAAAGTAAATGCAGGCCAACCGCTCATAAAACTTGTGCAGTAAAATCCAAGTCTTATTTATCTTCTAGTTGATCACTCACTACTAGTGTTGGTTGTTGGGCTGGTGCGGAAGTAGATGTTTTTTTTACTAGTACTGGTAGGTTTTACCGAAAATGTTTGGAAAAAGTGAACAGACAAATAATCAAGAATTCAAGGTAAATCTGTGAGTCATTCATTATACAAATGTCATTTTTTTTCATTTAGCTGATAATGATAACATACTTCTACTTAAAGGTGATGTAGGTAATTCACTTCAGAAACACTTTTTGTTATATTCCATGGAATGCTCTTAACATCCCGATAGCAATGAATACATTAAATGCTTTGACAATAAATACATAAAAAATGTCATCTGTGGAAGCCGTGGCGCTGTAAAAAGCACGACTAAAATAACTGGATGGCCTACCTGCCTGTCAGCCTTCCATCTCGTGCACAAACTTATCTCGTGCCCTCAATGGTCATGTGCGCGTTCGTGTGTGTTGGAGGAGGGGCTCTGTGAGGAAGTCCAGTGTTTCCCCTATATACAAATAGTGGCGACTTTTTAAAAATGTATTAAAATAATAAGTGGCGACCCTGGAGGAGAGCTCTCCTGTCAGACTGAGAGGCCCAAGTGAGGTAAAGGACTCTCTGAGTGTTTAGATAGTTAATTTTAGTCTAAGTTATCTCAGAGGGTCTCAAACGTTTTGACCTCAAATTATGTAAACACATATTTCCAAGGCACTCCTTGATAATTATTAGGATAAATAAAAACAGGTTTGAAATCATTCCAATGTATACTATAGGACAGTAAACCAAAAATATCGTTTAAAGTTGGAGAGATACATAAATATGCATGAATAAATAAATGTTAACTAGTTAAAATAAGATATGAATGAACAACAACAACAAAAAAAGTTACATTTATTTGTTATTGGCTATGGTAGGTTATTGGTTATGTTCATATACCTATTTGATTATTAAAATGTAAACCGATCTTTTTCATATGGGTGTTTTAGAGTTGTACCCCCTAGATCAGGTCTTTAATAATTGTGTGCTCAAAGTGCACCAGATTGAAGCATTTTACTTTAAAATGTTCAAAAACATCTTCCCGGGGGGGGGCATACCCCCGGACCCCCCTAGAGGAGGGGTCCACCCCCCAATTCAAACATGTTCATATAATACTGAATACATTTGAAGCCATTTTGACGTATATTACCTATGTCAATAGGTTTCTGTTTTTGTCTTTTGTAGAGATTTTTCATTTATTCTTTACATATAAAATCTTGCCTAGGGCAGCACATTGTCTAGAACCGGCCCTGGTACTAGGCCTCAAGAGCCTTTCTTGTGCTGGCAGACACATAGAAACAAATTGGCGGGGCGCACTTCGCACGCGCACACACTAAAAAATTCCACGCGCTCCACGCTCACATTATGCTGGGCCCACGTGCCTTAGCACCGCTGCTATGTCCCCATCCTAGGGGAAACACTGAAGTCTGAAGGAAGGGGCAGATTTTTTTCGGCTGCGCACTTTCAAATTCTAGCGCACTCCAGCTGGTTTCTCCATTCTTACCTACCTAAGGAGGTTCTGAATGTGCCCCATTAAGAAAGTTTATTCTGTCCGAATATTTTTCAAAGCATGTTTAAAATGTTACTGTCACACTCAGCAGTTGTTAAATGGCTGTCATACTAATCTGCAGACCCTCTGTTGCCTTTAAGGATACTATTGACCTGTCTAAGTTTCCTGTGGACAGAATCAGGAATTTTTGCATCATCGCTCATATTGACCATGGAAAAAGCACGTTGGCTGACAGGCTGTTGGAAATAACAGGTACGTCTCTTCATCACATGAGCACATCAGCTTTTTTCCAACTCTATTGTGCTCATAATCAGGTTCATGTTTGTATTTTCTACCTCTACTGGGACACACTGCCTGTGCTGCAGCACCTCTTTTCACCCTCTGTCTGAAACCAGAGCCCAGTCTGCTCTGATTGGTTAGCTGGTCGGCTCTGTTGTGATTGGTCAACCACTTAGAGATGTCCCTCCCCTAAGCCTATTATGTACAATGTGTTGGAGCGCTAGCTAATAGAAGCATGAGTGTTAAATTGTGATGTCACTATGTTACAGAAGTATACAAAAGAGTCCAATGGAGGCGTTTCAGGCAAAGGTGTGGCAGAGAAACTCCCCTGAGAGGGAATACAGGGATTTTAGCAAGACCATCTTCATGCATAAAACTTATATAACACACTTCAGGAAAGAGAAAACCCCAAAAAGCATAATAGGGCCCCTTTAATATGTTTCTCTACTAATTTCTTTGTCTTTTATCTGCAGTGTCCCCTTTGCTGTAACAATGTAAATCCCTCTACTGTACGACAAATAGAGGATGTAAGATTCTGATTTTTGTTGGATGTCACTGACAAACAGGTGCCATAGTAAAGACTGACAAGAACAAGCAGGTGTTGGACAAGCTTCAGGTGGAGCGAGAGAGAGGGATCACAGTGAAGGCTCAGACGGCCTCGCTGATCTACAGCTACGAGGGAGAGCAGTACCTCCTGAACCTCATCGACACGCCGGTCAGTACTAAGCTGGATGTGATGTCAGGAAAAAAGAACTACTTTCTCTCCTTGTTGTTCATGGTTGTTTTGCTTTAGCTGCAGTAGTTCATCAGGACTTTGGTCCTACGAGAACTCGACTGCTCTTACACTGCGTGACTTAATCTAGAAACTCTGCCCGGTGCGTTCTTATAATGTTGTTTCTTGCAGGTTTTATAAACCTAGACAATAGTGAAATTTTTTTACTTTATTACCAAGCTTTGAATTCAATTATTTGTCCCTCTACTGCTACTAGAGATGAATCAGGTTACCAGATAACTGACACATCATTTATTTTAAAGCATCCACATCCAATCGGAGGCTCATTTGTAATGTTTGAAATTAAATGTTTTTGTATATCTCACCTATTTTTGCATCTTTCATCAAATATATTAACTTGGTTTCCAATTCTCATGGTTATCTTTTCAATTACATATTTCTCGTTCACTGGATCCTTCCATTTAACATTTTTCATCTTTTAACCAATTCATTGTTATTTGTTTCATCATTGACACCAAACATGTGTGTTCTTGATCTCTTCTGGTGTTGTTTTAAAGACCTGAAGAGAGCAATATGAAAATAAAATAGGTTAACTATATTTTTGTCTTGTGTGACAGTGTATGTCCAAAAGTTTTTTAATCTCCGGTGCTTCTCTTCTCTATAGGGTCATGTTGACTTCAGTTACGAGGTTGCTCGATCGATTTCAGCCTGCCAAGGGGTCCTGTTGATTGTCGACGCCAATCAGGTACAAACCCAGACTCATAGCTCTCTTTTTCCTCAGAAAAGTATTGTTGATGTACTTATATATAATATTCTTGCTGTCATGTGAAGGGGATTCAGGCGCAGACAGTTGCCAACTTCTACTTGGCTTTTGAAGCTCAGATGGCCATCGTCCCTGTCATCAACAAGGTACAAATATCTTTATCCCTTTTTGATTTGTCTGCTTGACTACTATTTAGCATGTCATTTTAATTCTACATTTTCCCCTCAGATTGATTTAAAAAATGCTGATCCAGAGCGAGTGGAGTCCCAGATTGAAAAGGTTTTTGATATTCCATGTGAGGAATGCATTAGGGTGAGTGGTAGCATAATGAAAGGTGCATTTTCAGTATCGCTTTGAAATAACTGTTAATTCCAGATTTCCTTTTTTTCTTCCAGATTTCAGCTAAACTTGGAATAAACATTGAAGAGGTTCTCCGAGCAGTTGTGGAGAGAATCCCCCCGTAAGCAGCTTCATTCAGTCTTATTCCTCACATGAAATACGTTTGACACGTAAAAGTGAAGCTGTTTTCTTTGTGCTTGTCTTCTCAGGCCCGCGGCAAGTATTGATGAACCTTTTAAAGCCCTCGTGTTCGACTCCACCTTCGACCACTACAGAGGGGTGGTGGCCAACATCGCTCTGTTCGGGGGTCGGGTCAAGAAAGGGGACAAGATCGTGTCGGCGTATCTCGGGAAAACCTACGAGGTGAACGAGCTGGGGCTCCTCCGGCCAGCTGAGCACCCGACACAGAAGCTGTATGTTCACTCTTTCTCCTCTCCATTCATTTCTTTCACTTCTTTCACCCAATACAGCTGATGGTATTTACAGAATATATAATTTCAACTATTTCGGTCATTTAGTTACATTTGTAATCAAAATTGTCAAACATGCTGGTTCAATCTTCTCAGTTGTTGCTTTTTTTTTTGTCTTATATGATAATAAACTAATCATATTAGGCTTCAGGAAATGTTTTGTCATTGTATACTTTTTTTAAATGTGTATACATCAAACAATCCATAATCAATTGTTTTATTAAGCTGCATTCACATGATACGCGATTTTCTCTTTGCTCACTGCGGGGTTGGGCGAGGAGCCTTGCGGTGAAAACAGCCGGTTAAGTTGAGTTTTTATGGTTACGTCCCATGCTAGCTTGTGCCGCTACATACAGCTGTTATCTGATTGGTTGCGCATTGAAAGGTCAGCGGTGAACAACACTAAAAAAAGAACCCTTTCATTTATTGTGTAAAGCACTAAGTGCACTTACTTTTCTAGCTTTTGAAAAAACATGCACTGAAGGGCTTTTACCTTTGAATCTGTTCCTCTTCTTGTTTAGCTTTGCAGGCCAAGTAGGCTACATAATAGCAGGGATGAAGGATGTGAAGGAGGCGCAGATTGGGGACACTCTCTACCTCCAAGAGCACCCGGTGGAAGCTCTTCCAGGGTTCAAACCCGCCAAAGCAATGGTCTTTGCTGGTAAGATGTTTTATTATCTGCTTCCTGCTGTCACAGAAACATCTCTGTGAAAATGTGAACTGGATTTGAGGATTCTTTCAAACGTTTTACTTTTTGTTTTACCTTTACCTATAAAATGTAACTGAAATAGACTCAATAACCACATAGAAACATGACTATAAAGAGACATAACAAAACTACAAAGGGAATCAAAGGACTACAATGAGACACAAAAAGACAACAAAGTGACCAAAAAGGGAAGCAAAAACACAGCAAAGAGACATCAAATGACTTCAAAGAGACTTACAAATACCTAGAGACTTAAACCAACTACAAAGACGCACAAAATGACGACTAAGAGATATAAAAAGACTACAATGAGACAAACAGAAACACTACAGAGAGAGACAAGTGACTACAAAGAAACATACATTGACTACAAAGTAAAAAACAAAACACAACAAAGAGACAGCAATGACTTCAAAGAGACTTAAATTGACTATAGACTTGAAACGACTATACAGACATGTTTTAAATGACTAATAATTGACTACAAAGACACACAAAATGACTACAAAGATGCACAAAATGACTACAAAGACACACAAAATGACTACAAAGACACACAAAATGACTACAAAGACACACAAAATGACTACAAAGATGCACAAAACCACAACAAAAAGACTCAAATTGAATACCAGTCGTTATGTCTTGCTCCTACAGTAAGTAGGAGAGATGGGGCTTTTTTTTGCTTCTTTCCTAATCGGCCAATGGGTGTACTCAAAAGGTAAAAGCCCTTCAGTGCATGTCGTGTCTCACCAGCAAGCACAGTAGGTGCACTTAGTGCTTTACACAATAAATGAGGTTGTGCAATCTACATATTTGTTTCCTGTCCCCCAGGCATGTACCCCATGGACCAGTCAGAGTACCCGGCCCTTCGCAGTGCCATCGAGAGGCTGACCCTGAATGACTCCAGTGTCACGGTGCAGAGAGACAGCAGCATGGCCCTGGGAGCCGGCTGGAGGTGAGGAGCCCTGCTTTGAATTAGAATGAAAAATGACTCCTAATGGAACGACAAGGAGGACATTTTTGCCTTGCAGTACTCACCCGAGTTTGACCGCAGCATCATTTGTATTTATTTGCGTCACTCAAACTAGATGTGCCGGCAAGGTTTTTCCCGCCATGGCCGAAAGAACCACTCCGGCTGCTTTGTGCATGTTGTTACAGAGTTACAGATATGTTGGGAAACCAAATGCTATCATGTCCAGGTTCATAACATCAGCCAAAAACACACAACGAGCTGTCTTCATCGTCTCTAGCATGTCACGTGTTGGCTGAAAGAATCTTGTTTATTACAGTGTTATGAACCCAAAAATAAACAGATTCCGAAATAACTGCCTAATGATAGTAATTGGTGAAAAACCGATGTTATGTCAGGTCTGTCGACATGATGGCAAGCAAAAACGTTCAAAATGCTTGTTTTCTGAATGGAGATTGGATCGATCAGGCTAAGCAAAGCTTCTATTGTAGCTGCTCCATCCACTCTCAAAATAACATGAGGTGATAACGTAACACAGCCAATGAAAGAAAACAGTAGGTAGGTGGTGATCATGCAGCAAACTGCTACAGATCTGCCGTTCATTAAATAAACCAAATGAAGTTTCATCAGGTTCTTCACAAATTGGGCATCACATGATGTGATTTATAAGTAAATCAGCAACTTTTCTGCATACCATGTGTTGCCAAACTTTAGCGTTCATTGACTAATATGACCTGTCAGGACAGGTCATATTAGTTTATTGGTATTGATTTAGAATAGATGATTCAGAACTATGAAGATGCGCTGGAATATTTATTCTGTTTTACAGATGATCTCTTTCTGAACATGCTCTTTGAAATAGAAAGTATGAATATCAGTTATAAAATGTAAGTGTTCGTCCTGTGCTCCCGCAGGCTGGGCTTCCTGGGTCTTCTGCACATGGAGGTGTTCAACCAGAGGCTGGAGCAGGAGTACAACGCCTCAGTGATAGTGACAGCCCCCACTGTTCCCTACAAGGCTGTGCTCTCTTCAGCCAAACTCATCAAGGTGAGAGACGTTTCCTCCTGATGGGACATACTCCCGTTGTACACTTTAAGAAAACAGAGACTTTGTCATATTTGAATGGAATCATTTGGAGTAGACTGAGAGTTGACACGCTGATATCGCTAGGGCCATTTTTATATTTGTTTAGAGCTTCTGTTGATTGGTTATTAGTGCATCTGTTTTACAAAATACGCTTGTTACTTTTTCCTTTTTATACCTATTTCAGCAGAAATTCATCTGTAATGTCCTATGGTGTTGTCTACTGGATTTGTTGAATAATATATAGAACACTTTGGAGGAAAATCGGAATGCTTTGTTGCAAAGTCAATACCACAACAAAATGTAGTGAAAATTAAGACTTGAAATGTATATTTAAACCACAAATGTTCACAATGTTGAGATCTTTAACGACCAATGATGGTATAAATGTTGGCGATATAGCATGAATGTAAAGGCAACTTTTTACAGCCATTTTTTAATACCCGGTCTATTTCGCATACATGTATGATTTTAACCTCAGAGAATATAATCTCAGGGAATATATGAGTTATTTTATACATATAACCTTTTTCTTGCTATATTGTTGTGGGGTTGAGTGTTTTGTTGGATGGATTGTGACTTTAAAACCAGGAAAGCTTTTGAAGCCAGTTTTATTTTGAAGTTGAAATGTTTCTCCCTGCAGGAACACGGCCGTGAGGAGATCACCGTGGTGAACCCGTCTCACTTCCCAGACAGAGCCGTTGTGTCTGAGTACCTGGAGCCGATGGTGCTGGGGACCATCCTCACTCCGGACAGCTACACCGGCAAGATCATGACCCTCGCCTTGGTAAGAGCAGCATGGAACATGCACACACAGACTAATGGCCATCATTTTTACACTGCAACATTTTCATTTAGGTCAGGTTGAGTATCTGTAAGAAAAAAGCAACTTCAAAAAAAGAGTATGTGTGTTTTGTGTGTTAACAAACTTGTTTATAATTCCGTTGCTACTTTCATTTTGAGGGCTTTTCTACATAAGAGAAGTGTCTCCTTGTTTGTTATGTTTTCTAATGTCAAATGATGTTTTATCGTTGTTTCCCTAAAGAACCGCAGAGGGATCCAGCAGAACATGGTGTACATCGACGACCAGCGAGTCATGATGAAGTATCTCTTCCCTCTCAATGAAATCGTTGTGGATTTCTACGACCTGCTCAAATCGATGTCCTCCGGTTACGCCAGGTACAAATACGCAAGTGCTACTAAGTGTTGGGGGGGGGGGGGTACTAACTTCATACTGGAAGAAGATAAACTACTGCAAAGTACAAATACATCTAGTTTGGTTAACTGGTGCGACATAGAAAAAGTCTTTCAAACTACTTTGTAAAGCAAAATTGTAGATGTGATTTGACATGATAAGAAATATGAAACGTTTATTTAGAAATAGTGACCACAGGCCAAACAAATGACAGTTACTAGTACTAAATAGTCTCTCAACACTGGTGCTACAGATATAAATACATGTGGTATTGATTGAGTATGATTAGGTAAATGCACTTAAAGTATTAGGATTAAAAGTACTATTTGAAAAATAGTCAAATATTTTAAAGCAAAAGCAGCACATTTTCACATTTAAGAATCTAGAAATGTGAAATATTTAATTAATTCAAATTCATTTTCTGTTAACACACTTTTAATTACTTAAATATAATGTTAGATGGTTTTAATTTATACTAAATAATCATATTTTTGAAAGTTTTTCCTAAGTATTATGTGTGTACTACAAGTACAGTACTTGTAGTAAATGTACTTTCCACCACTGGGTCCACATCATAAACACTTAATATATGAAATTATGCATTTCAAGGTTTGTTTTGAGTGTGGATGGATAAATAATAATATTGCATTACTTATGGCTGACACTGAAAGCATCCCATCATTCTACCTCCCGTAGCTTTGACTATGAGAACGCAGGCTACCAGCCTGCTGATCTGATAAAGATGTATATCCTGCTGAACGGGGAACCTGTGGAAGAACTCATCACCATTGTGCACAGGTAAACGTTTTTCCTTCTTCACGAAACCCTTTGAATAAAAGAAGATCCTCACTGGTCTAACCCTGGCGCTGCTTGACAGGACCCTCATGTTTATTTGTCCCAGCAGGCTCCCTTAGCTTGATTATTATCGCTAGCAGATTTTTTACGAGTTTACATAATTTCAAGGCTGTGTGGTCCCTCATTACTATAGTAGTTCTTCTCAGCCTATGGAGCATGACATTTATTTCAACACCAGGGTTGCGGTCGGATAGTTTGAAAATCAGCTCCTAAGTTCTAACCCTATCGTCTATTCCTTGACCTCTGAGTGAAAGGTCACGGGGTTAAGGTATAGTGCATAGGAGAATTCAAAAGGATTTAGGAGAAGAGACTGCAGTACTTTAGAGAATTCGACTGCACTTTCACTATCCGACGTGTTTATGATGCGCCAGCGGACGTCCTTTTGTGCGTCTGCTGCTGTGGGGAAACCATGGAAACCACAGTTTTCTATACAGCGGACTACAACATGGATGTTTAATAAGAACGAGGGACTACTGTCAACTCATCTAGAGACTCTGCACCGTGCTCTGATGCTGTTATTTTCTGCTTTATGAACGTGGACAACAGAGAAACATATTCTTCATGACCAAAGTTGGAATTGAAATAAAAAAGGAAAGTGAAACTTATGCTCGTCACCCTCTCCCTCCGGTCCACATTAATACAAATGATCCCAATACGTATGATTGTATGAAAAGATCTTGAAATCAATACAAATGTATTTATTATGAACGTTAGTCCTTAACATCTATCACTGTGTATAGGCTATCACCATTCAAACATCTTTTAAAAGTTGAACAAAACCCACACAGCTCTGTGAAATGTTGACTTTATTTGATAATATTTCTCTTTTTGATTATAATACTGATGAACGTTAAAAACAAAGCACTTTGGCAACTTACCACATACGTTTTAAAAAGCTTAATAAGCACCATAACTTTCATGATATAATTTCTCCGTCATAATCGTTTGTTTCCGTGAACGGCCGACTGTTGTGTGACGGCAAATGCTGCGGCTGCAAGGCATTGTGGGGCAGCATTTTCTCCTCTCCTTTCGGTTAGGGAGGTCCAGTGGTTCCTAAGCTAAAGGAGGTTATAAAGGAAGTTTGAAACCTCCTTTCCTATCATTCTAGAGAATTCGAACGGCACTTATCATGGCTGCCACTGAGGGACTTCTGGGTCATTTCACTCCGTTAGGAAGGTTCCTAAGCTAAATGGACTATTCGACTTCAGCCCAAGGATAACATAAAAAAACGACCTACTGGCAGCCAGTGGTGACATTATATATTACAACGACTTTACCCAGCGGACAAGGACTTTGTTCCATTTGAGACGAGGACACTCACGGGAGAGATGATGACGCACAGCAGATCTGAATTGTACTTACTACCAAAGCCAGTACAGACTGGTAAAAGAGTGCTATGCTCCACCAACAATGGCTGCTCTATGGCCAATCACAGAGCAATCACACACAATCTGTGTAATACAAATACTTCCAAAGTACTTTATATTACGACAAGGGCAGACACTTGTGTTGTAAGTTCTAAAACTTGTGGTCATTCAGTGCCTTGCTTTACCTTAATAAGAAATGATTAAAGGAATAGTTTAACATTTTGGGAGTTGAAAGAATGAATACCATTTCTGTCTGTGTATTGTGTTTGGAGCTAGATATAAGTATTTCTGTCCAAAGTAAAAAAAAAAAAGAATAATCTTACAAACTCTTTTCAATTACATGTATGAGGGTAATAGTATGTAAACAAAAAAAGGGGGTAACTATTCAGAACAAAAATAGAAAATGTGGATGTTGTCATAGAAAATAGTTTTAAATGTATCACACTCAGATTAGTTTTTATTTTAATGATAGTAATTTGAGAGAAAAACATTCAAAGATTATCTGGCAAAAGTCACACATTTACCAAAACAATATCCAAATTTGAAAATACATTTTTATTATTATTATTTTTTTGCTGACTATTACCACCCTTCCTCAGATCATTTCTACAGTATTTATGGTAAGCTAGAGTATTGAATGTCCTCCCTGCATTTATCAGCTGCTGTATGTGGAGCTTTTTGATGGATGGCACTTCTTGCTGGTAGTTTTTTGGTTCTGACCGGTGTGTTGTCATTGCAGAGATCGTGCGTACAACATGGGGAAAGCCATGTGTGAGCGCCTCAAAGACTCCATACCCAGGCAGATGTTTGAGGTGGCTATACAGGCAGCTATTGGAAGCAAGGTCATCGCGAGGGAAACGTAAGTACAACAGGCAGCGCTAAGCTTCTTTGTTAGACTCATATACGATTCAAAACAACGCATATACAGTATATAAAGAACAATGAATTGTATTTGACTCTTTCAGGATAAAGGCGTTCAGAAAAAATGTTCTCGCTAAATGTGTAAGTCGGATTTGAACTTAACTCTCAAAAGTTGCTGAATAAAAAAAATGCACCACTAACACTAGTGTTGAAATCGGTATGTTTGTTTGTCCTGGTAGTACGGAGGTGACATAACACGGAAGATGAAGCTGCTGAAGAGACAGGCGGAGGGGAAGAAGAGGATGAGGCGCATCGGCAACGTGGAAGTTCCCAAAGACGCTTTCATTAATGTTCTGAAGAGGAAAGAGAAATAGACTGAAGTCCTAGTAGTATTTTATTGTTATATTGATATCATTATCATATGCAGCAGGTCTTTGTTTTTTTAAAAGGCCCTGCCAGATTTTCTCGAAATAAAATAGATATTGTTTCTGCAAACTTTTGTTTTTGTGCCTATTTCCACATTATGCAGCCATTATTTAGTTTTACAGATATATTATATATGTGCACACACATAGGAGAGGAATTTAAAGATCAAATGTTATTCAAATATTATAAATCGAATGTGTTCTAACTGTGATATCTATCTGTCATAGTTACTGTAAATAGCAGAATATCTAGCCTCCTTTTTTGTAAAGGAATGTATAATACATCATTTATTATTGAACAAGTTGCTATAGTTTGATAAGTACACATTACTGTATCTGTATGCAGTTAGTGTAGCCAAAGATTGTATTCTTAGAGCTTTAATAGTCTTTATAACTATTTGATAAACTTGATAATTTGCTAATATCTTTTGTAATTTCAGTTTTTATAGACAGCAAAAAAAATAACTGGCAGATTTACAGATAACTAAAGAATATTGTTTAGCTCTGTATTCAGTAAAACATTGTTAATGCCTGTGAAAAGATTTCCTGTATACAAAAACGTAATATGCCTATTTGATCATAAGTTTTGTTGACTTTATGAAACGACAGAAACTGAGACAATGTAGCAGTTTATCCACTAGATGGCAGCATTAGCTCAAACAGAAGCAGAAGGGAATTTTCACCCATGAAAAGATCACATTGCCAGTGGTGACTCGTCATTAGGGGCCCCGCGTTGAGCGATGTGGAGCAAGCCCTGGGGCCTCATGTATAACGCCGTGCGTAGGATTGACGTGGGAAGGTTGCTTACGTAGTAGAAATCCGAAAAATAGGTCCATACATTTTCCGCCACTTTCCGATTCACCAAACATTGCGTACCGGCGAGGAAAGTGCGTATGGCACTTCCTACGCCTGTTTCCATTAATAAATCACAACCGACTCGAAATGCGGTGCAGCTTTTGCGGGCTTCACGTAACGCCCATATTTGCCTATATATAGTCAAAGAAACGCCCATTCATTCATTCCTTTTGACTGACTGCATGAAGAAGATAGCAGGAAATGACGACAGAACAGCTAAAAAAAAAACATCTTACACCGTGTCAGATTTTGGTTATTTTGGGGAGGTCGAGATAAATCATATTGTTTGGTGGATGCAGTTTGAACCAGAGTAGCAGCATGGAGGTCGGATCGTCACCAAAATAAATAAATAAGTGGTCCGAAAAAGTTAATGACAAAGAAAATCCACATAGCCTTCCTCAGGCAGTGTGTTTGTACCGGGGACAGGAGACCCCCCTTGATGAGAAACTGTAAGAAATGATCGGGGAATCCCTCCGGAGTGGAGTCATGACGACTGGATCTGAATTATGTTTTTGTAGGCTATTTGGTGGTTTGTGTCCCAGCTGTCGATCAGCTGTGCTCAGCGTCTCCACTGCAGCCTGTGCATCTCACGTGAAGCCACGTCCGTTTGTGATGCACAGCTGATCGCACAGCTGATCGTCTGACAGCAGCCAGCTCTGTTCCCGTTATTTCCACACACACACCGCCTCTGTTAGTACACATTTACTGACACAAACATGTGTATCATCTGTTGTAGACCCAAATACATTAAATAAAATAAGAACTAATTTCCAAAAAAGATAAACGCCATTCTTAAAATGTATAAACGAAAAAAGCGATCATCAAAATGTTTCCAATAAAATGATTTTTGCCACTTTGTGGTTCAGATATATCACATATTTGTAACTAAATGATACATTAATTTAAACAAAACACTGTATAAACTGAGGAGTGACTCCCGTGAGGTTCATATATTTTCTTCACTCCGCTGGAAAACTGCTCTCATGTCAAGAAGCATGAGATCAGTGCATGCACTGCATCGTCCAATCAGTGAGCGATACACAGTAAGGGGGCGGGGCGAGTATCTGAGGATTTAATCGGAGGATGGTCTGGTGGTTCCTCGATTATCGCTCCTCCATTATCGCTCCTCGCTCCTCGCTCCTCGATCCTCGGTCCTCCAGCAGAAATAAGAGCCATGGGACGGTACTCAAGATGGCGCAGACAAATCAACTTCCGGTGAGACCGAGGACCGAGGAGCGGGGAAATGAAAATAGTCAAAGCAGCCATGAGAGGCTTCTCAATTCTTAAATGTCCCCTCCTCGACTCCCCTCCTCGACTCCTATCCTCGACTCCTATCCTCGAGACTTAGTCCCGCCCACAGGAGATGCGAGCAGAGGAGCCGAGGAGGGGAGCCGAGGAGAGAGGAGGGGAAGCAGCAGGCAGTTAGAGAAATGAGAACTCCTCTCCTCTGAGCGGTCATTTTAAAGAGACGTCCATTAATGATGACAGGAGGCACAGCAGCCCTCTGTCTGATGGACAGATGTGTTCATGACGACTTATATATTTACTTTTAATTAATTGACAGTGCGGTATAATGAGACAATAACAGGCTACAGATGCGGACAGACACACACAAATATATTTATATACATATATACCATTTAAAGTATGAGAGCACTCTCATAATAACGTAACACAATCAGAGACTGGATATATCCCCCCCCCCCCTCTCTCTGGTCGCTGAAATGGGGAATTGAAATTACGGGCCAAAAGTTGTATTTACAAGTATTAAAAGTAAGCAGAGGACACCAAACCAACTGAGACCCGTCTGTCCGCCGCATCTACGCACTGTACAACACACACACCTACACACTGTACAACACACACACACACACACACACACACACACACACACACACACACACACACACAC
>CALSBZ010045367.1:0-15749 GCA_943591055.1 Gobionotothen gibberifrons | reverse complement strand
GTGTGTGTGTGTGTGTGTGTGTGTGTGTGTGTGTGTGTGTGTGAAGATGATGACAGGAAGTTATATAACATCAATGCCTTACTCATATAAAGCACATTATTATTTCACTCAGATGTTTTAGACATTTTTGTTTTAGCAGGTATAATTCTCCTGCTGCACTGTGCAGTGTCTACATTCTACCTCTGCTCCTCAACATTTATTCGACCGTTGAAGCCAAAGTTCCTTTGCAAATTAATATTTTGAAAACCTCCTATATAATGACACCATAAAAGATCAAGCATAATTGTATCATCAAATACCTTAAAATACTTGAAGTTTGCTGCTTCACAACTAGCTACATCACATTTCTGCTTACATGTTATTAGTGTAAGCAGAGATCAGAGTGATATTCTATAATATATGATAATATAACAAAATAACATTCTCCCTCAATTATGAGTATGTTAACTTTTGAAAATGGACATGTGGATTTGTTTCTCTGGACATCCACATTTTGAAACAGCTTTGATATTTTTAATTTGTTTTCTAATATAAATTATGAAATGGTTTGGTCCACTCACTAGTTTTTCCTGACAACACACTTTACACAAGACGATGTAGAAAATGTTTTATATGTTACATAATTGAAGTAATATTTATTTATATCTTTTCCAATTTTTTACTTCTAAACCGATCTGTTCTAGCAGTAGCTTACTGAACAACCTCCGGCCACCAGATGGAGCCAGATACTAACCAGACATTACATTAAAGCCGCCTGTACAGACATACAGCTGAGTTCAGTGTATCAGATACTAATAATAAAGATAGTCTTAATGGTGCACGTATTATTATAACAACATAAAAACATTATTCAACTATTCAATTCAATTTAACATGCCAAACTTCAAATAACTTGTCATTTCTTTATCTGCAGATGTTTCTGATTAGAATAGTTTTTAAATGTTGTTTGAAATGTGATGATGGCTGGAGAGGCTGTAATGTGGGGAGATCACAATATTTATATCACCATTGAATGCCTTGCTCAACAACCCTTTAACATGTGGACATTAACAGTGCAGAATCACAGTTTGAACTCAGTTTGATGAAGGGACATGTGGCTATGATTCCAGAGAGTGTGTGTGTGTCTGTGAGCGATGAGCAGAGCAACTTTGAGACAAGAATACACACTCAAGAAGAACCACAGTAACTATCTACTGTATTCGATAGTGTTCAAAATCCTATTAATTGAACAGGACAGCAGTCTCAATGTGCAACAAGGTAACAACATGAGTTCAACAAGCCAGACTATGACATCAAAATGATCTAAAACCTTGTGATTACTGTCAGAATGTTGTTTTACAACGGAAGATAACTTATTTTGTTGGGGTTTACTGTTAAATCTCAGTATTAAGCCTCGTTTAGACTGCATTTATTTCTCAAAGGGATTAGAGTGATTTCAACAATACAGTACCTAAATGATGCAAAATGATTAAATCGGTCCGGAAGGTGTGTTTTCCATCATGCCCTGATAATATAATATTTAAAGTAGATCCATTGCTCTGTCCACGACTATTGCAGAGCATATAGTGTACGTTCACAAAAGTTCAAAAGGAAAAAATGCAAGGGGCCTAAATGTAGTTCAGAAATGTGTGTGTTGTGGACTCTCACTACTGTTATTCCCAATAATGTTTTGAATTGATTTGGATTGTGTGACAATAGAACAGATAAGACACTGGTCAGGTTAGCAATAATATGTCACATATTTTTTGTTCAAGCCTTAACAAATGGGTTAAACCTTTCCTTTCATGTACAGGTCTGAGTATGAGTGACAGACAAACATATTACATCCCACATTACTCGACTGCTGCAAATCAGACTTTTGATAAATATGTGGGAGAGAAACTCCCTCTGGAGGGAACTCAGGGATGTTAGCCTTTGCAGACCATTTACATGCACTAAAACCTATAGAACACACTAGAGGAGAGGGAAAAACCCAAAAAGCACAATAAATTCCACAGAGTGTGAATTTAAAAGTCCTGACTTCAGATATTTTTTTAAAGAATACAACCTCTAATATAGGAGGTGAACCTCTATCCAGCCCATATGGAGAAGTCCAGGGTACAAAAAAGTTAGCAATGTGATGTCACACAATACATAGTTTCCTCTGTGGACGATGAGCTCCGGGCGGTTTGCCCCCTGTGTCAGATACACGTTGTGTGCATCGTGGAATACTTACTGACTTTGGTTGCCACAACAGTGATAATGTGCTGATCTGCTGTCTCTCTGTCCAGAAAGTCATTGGTGGAAATGGTTCCTTCAACAGTGTCAATGTCAAAACAGCTGTCGGACTCTGTCTGCCACTCCAAGGAATACCTGCAGAGGGGAGAGGAAACATGGAAGGGAAACAGGAGAGGAATTAGGGCCAACATTAGAGAAATGCTCTCACTCCTGCAGTCGGGCACAGTCCGTTTAAGCAACATATTAACGAATAGGCTGTTCTGTGCTTCGGTTTGCAACTTAGTGCTGCAGATAAATGAATATATCAGGACTCAATTAGCCTTTTAAGCAATTTACTGTTTCTTTACTGCAGTGAATACATGCGAATATAGGATCATACTGTGTCAATGTTATCTAATGTTTCTATAAAACCTGGTAATAAGAATATAGTTCCTGTTGGAGTTTAAAAACCGTTATAATATATATATTTTCAATAATCCAGTGTTTTAGTTTTAATTGTTCCCTTTGGTGTTTAAAATGATACAAAAAAGCTCTGAAGAAGTTTCAGAAGTGTACATTTGACTTCCCCATAGTCTGAAACATATAACTCAATACGAAAATCACCAAAATGGATCCAGTGTTTAAAATCAGGTGGTAAAATACTGTTTCCTAGGCTGGAAATTCAGTGCCTGACGAGCTTTTTTAAATAATTGACCCCAAAGGGATGAATGTGGACATTTTGGTGCCTGTATCTGCAGTACTAACTCCCGTAACTGACCCACATTTTACCTCAACTTTTACCTGAGGAATACAATATAATTGCAAACCAGGGCATTCCTAAAGGCTCCAGGTGTGTTTCCCTCTTACACACCGGTTACACTGGTTGTGTATTGGTCTCTGAATGTGGGTGACCCACACTGAAGAACTGTCCTTGAACAAAATCTGCAACATTTGTAGACAGTCCACTAAATGATCCCCCAACAAAGTCAATTGATTTTCACATGTCTCTGTCATTTAGTAAGAGTTCAGGAGCCTCTGATCTTAAAAGCATTCAGTAGACAAAGTTCTCAAGGATTAATAAATGTTAGTACTGTGAGTGAGTACTTTCCAGACTTTTCAAATCCTGTGATGAGACTGTGTCGTCGCATAATTGTCTGATTTGACTTCTCAATGTGTGCTTTAGAAGTGATAGCACAAAGACTCATTATATCACTGTTGTATATTTTAATATTTTAAATCAGATTGAACATTTTGTTTACTTAAGATTATTTACAACAGCACACCAGACATTACTAATAAAAACTAACTTTTTTCTAAAATTGCTTATATGTGATCTTATTTTATTTTTATATTATTTAGTATTATGGAAGTATTGTTTTTTGTTGAATAATGTATCTGTTATCTTTTATGTTTAGATGCTGTTGTTTACTGTAGTACAGTTCAGTTTGAGGTAAATTGCTCTACGTGTATTTTTACCACTCTATGATGTTACCGTTTTATGTGAAAGCACTATGTTTTGAAAGAATACAAATAAATAAAGTAAATACTAATATTTAAACTTGTGATTAATCATGATCAATCATAAATTATTATTGTGATTAAATCAATACATTTTTTCAATTGATTGGCCTGCTTCTCATAAAACTGAATGTAAATCCTCTTCATGTAGCCATGTTTATGTTTTCTTGTGTACTTGTGGTCTACCTGACGGCGCTGCTGCTGGCGTCCAGGTCCTGCGCCGTCACCGAGCCGACGATGGTCCCTGGGGGCGTGTCCTCGTACGCCTCCAGAGAGTAGGACGGCTGGACGAACACAGGGGGCTCGTCCACGTCCAGGACGCTCACCTTCACTGTCGCAGAGTCCTTGAAGGGCCCCAGGTGGAGGAAACGGGGGTCCAGCTGAGCGTTGGACGCCTCCACCTTGAAGGTGTACGACTTCTTTGTTTCATAGTCAAGAGTCTGCAGGAACACAAACAGAATGCAGCTGTTAATGCCTTCTGTCTTACTCATACTTTGCCGTGTCTGTTACCTTTTAAGTTTATTTTATTCAGCTGTATGTATGCATGTAACCACAATTATTGTGTGGGTGAGCTACACTCAATACTGTGCCTGAACGAATCCTATGACATAAATGGAGGACTAAAGCAAGCTGGTGCTGATGTGTTGCTTGTGCTGTTTAATAAAGATAAACCCTTTAACCTCATTCTGTTAAATCGTTATTTACTAAATGTGCTGCATATACAGTATAATATGGATGTCTTAACCATTTGAATTCACATTTATATTGCCAAAAGAAAAGACAACCCCTCCCTTTTAACAGTAATATCTGTAATAAAAGTTAGATTTCTGAAAAGATATGATACATGTGGCATAATTTTACACATTACATCGTGTACTAGGATTTATGAGAAAAGGTAAATGGTTCTCAATTATTACTATTTAATAATATTAAGTGAGTTCCACAAAATACCAGTATTGCTAGCCATCCTGAATTCTGAATCAAACATGTGAATATTGAGGCACAAAATCACACATAGAGCAGATCTGACAAAGACGCTATTCGTCCACAGGGATGACTTTTTGAGGGGCTGTTGCTCCAACCTGAAAAAGAGCAACCTCCCCCCCCCCCAAAGGTGAAGCCTATATTTATTTTACTAACCAGATAAAAAAGATATTGCAATGATCCAACCATCTGTCAGTACAAGAGCATGTTGACAAAAAGCGACCAGCGAAGAACACTACTCATCCACATCCCATAAACATATTTCCATTCCTGCATTTCAAGCACGAGTCCAGGATATCCTGCCTGAGATGTTGATTTCCATTCATCCTCATGCGTCTCTGAGTGAGAGGACAGGAGAAACATGCAGGAGGCACTTTGATATGGAAATGTAGCTGCCAAATGTACAAAGACATTCATACACATATCACACTCAGTTTGTATCATGACGCTCACACCTGTGCACATCCCTGAGCTCCACAGTTGATGTACAGTTTACCAAATATACGGATGTTCTGGATTTACTGAAGCTTCTTCTTAAAGTGTGGAGGAATTCTCTAGAAGGCAAGCACCAGGCTATTAGATTGCCAGGTATACTACCGGAGAGAAAAAACCTTTCCACCACGTCTCCAGCCCACACAAACACATACGACTCCGCCTTTCATCCACTCCCAGCAGCCCTGTGGGAAACACACATTTTGGTTTCCCACAAACACCCCCCTTTCAACCGCCTCTGCTAAAAGACAATGTAAAGAAATAACTAGCAGGTGTTGTATTTTGAAGACCCTACGCCTTTGCATCGAAGCTTGCACAAATGTTCAGATGATATGTATATGGGAGCAGAAAACGTGCAAATATATACATATTAATTAGTTGAATATGGTGATGTTACACGTACCGGACACATGTATCTACAATAAGCACATTAATACTACATTTTATAGCATTAGCAAGGATTTATAAAACACTTTGTGTTACAAGTAGGTAGCATATGTCGAAGTGAATATTAGCGTGTAGATATTTTCAGGCCTAGACTCTTGTCATTCATGAGACATTTTTATATATTGTAGAATATATGCTTGAGTTAAAGCTACTTCCTGTTTGACTGGGAGGGCGTTTGACGGAGAGCAAAGCTTTTAATAACTTTTGATCTTCAAGGTCTAAGATAGTACTGACATAATTTTGAAATTGATCATTTTTCATTTAATCGTTTATTTGGCAGGGACAATGCACAGTAATGAACACTTAAAACATTCAAATGTGTCAAGCGTAACAGTACCAGATTTAGCTTTGAGCTCATTTCCATCCGCAGTCCCTCACATAAAACATTTAAGAAAATTACATTTTACAAACATAGCAAAAACTAAATACATGACATGCAACAAGTGCAAAAGAGCAAGAGCAGCACATACAAGTATTTACCACATGGCAGTACACTATAGCAGCAACGACATGTAAAGTGCAAGAGATGCATAAAGTGCAAGAGGAGATACCCTGTGTTAAAGGGCATTTAGTGGTGATTACACGTCTGGTTGTTTCTCAACCATTCTTTGAGTTGACCTTTTAAAACGATTGAGAGTGGGACAATCCCGTATCTCAGTTGGGAGGCTGTTCCACAATGAGCTGCCTTTAACGGAAAGGACATTTTGTCCAAAAGTGGTCCGTCTGCGGTGGACCTCACAGTCTCTGCTGGCTTCTGACCTAGTGCAGCGTCCAATGTGTTTTCTGTGGATGAATTCCCCCAAGGGAGGGAGGGCCAGTCCATGTAAACATTCATAAAAAAAACATACTTTTAAAATACTTAAAATGGTCAAAACTCAAGAAATTGTGTTTATCCAGGATGGTACAGTGGTGGTATGAATTTGGCTTTCTGTCAAACACCTTGATAGCTCTCTTGTACAGCTGTTCTATGGGTTTCAGGTTTGTGGCACAAGCAAACGACCAGTTTGTCAAACAGTATTCAATGTAGGATAGAATCATACAGTGGAGGTATGACTTTGCAGCATTGACAGTTAAGAAAGGTCTGATTTGTTTAACATTTTGCAAGTTGAATTTGGTATTGGATACTTTCTTAATATGTTTCCTAAAAGTCAACTTCGAGTCCATTATGACTCCAAGATACTTGAAGTGGGGGGCTAGTTCTATTTCTGCTCCGTTTAATTGGATCCTTCGATTTTGACTGGTTGTTTGCTGAACATCATCTATACTGTTTTTTTTGCATTTAACTGTAAGCAAATGTTGTTCAGCCAGTAGTGAACCTTGTCCAATGCATTTGAGAGACAGGATGTGATGATTTCAGTATTTTCCCCCTGTACAAAGATGACCGCATCATCGGCATACATTTGCACATTCAACTCAGGACATACATTAGGCAAGTCATTAATGTACAGAGAAAACAGTAATGGTCCAAGAATGGAACCTTGTGGAACCCCAACAGGGTTCACAAGGTAGGGGGATTTGGTACCGTTGACCAAAACACACTGTTTTCTGTTCGATTAGTAAGACTCAACCCACTGTATTGAATCTGCTGAAAAATGTAAATACGTCAGCTTTGTAAGGAGCACTTGGTGATCAACAGTGTAAAAAGCCTTCCTGAGATCAAGGAAGACAGCACCTACATATGGGCTCGTGTCCAACATACATTTAACCTTTTCCACAAAGACACAGTTAGCTGTCTCAGTGGAGTGGTGAGTACGAAAACCAAACTGCATTGGGTGGAGTGGAGCGAAACCTTTATCTAAATGTTTGGTGATTAGTTTTGACACCCATTTATCAGCTATCTTAGAGACACAGGGGAGGATGCTGATTGGTCTGTAGTTGGACATTATTGCCTTATCCCCAGATTTAAAGATCGGTGTCACCGTGGCCACCTTCCAGGATGATGGAACTTCCCTCGTGCTGATAGATTGATTTACTAGCATACTAATTTGGTTTTATTAGACCGTCAATATTTGTCTTTATAAAGTTGGTGTCTAAATCATCTGCATCCCTAGCCTTAGAACCTCTTAACCCTGAGATTATATTTTTTACCTCCACCTCTGTGATTTCCTCCAGGTCAAAAACGGGGTGTGTATCCACAGTCGGGCTAGGGGAGACCTCAGGTGGCGGGAAGAGCTTTGTGATGTCCAGAGCACTAATTATAAAATACTCATTGAGAGAGCTGGCCAACACTGCAGGGTCTTTTATCAGGGCATCATTGTTTTTTAATTCTAGTACATTATTTTCCTGTTTGGTATGTTTACCTAATGGTTTATTTAGGATTTGCCAAACGTTTTTACTGTTACCTTTCGCACCTTCAATTATGTTGATGAAAAAGTTTGCTTTGGCCTGTCTTATGTGTTACCTTGTTACGAGCATGAGTGCATTTCTGTCTATCAGTGGATAGTCCGGATTTCAAGCTCTGCTTTAATAGTTGGTCTCTGGATTTCATTAGATTCCTGCACTGTAGATTTAGCCAGGGAAGATGATGTTCCACCCTTTCCTTGAGAAGGAAGACATTGTATCATTAATTTTAGATATAAACAGTGTGAGAATGACCGTTGAGCGGCCCGGACCAAGCAAGGAGGCAGAGGCAGAACGTCCAAAAATATAACCCGACGTGGGTATTTATTAAATGATCAACACAATGTTCAGATCACACACAATGACACAGCCACAATAAACTGCTCACGTGCCCAGCCTGCGGCCACCAGCAGCTCACACACACTGCCACCAGCACAACAAAAGACAGCACTTAAATACAGAGGAATCAAACACAGGTGAGGGGGAACAATTAAACACAGGTGAGGGGGAACAATCAAACACAGGTGAGGGGGGAGGAGACACCCCAGGGCCCCAGGTGCGCACAATCACCCGGCCCAAAGCCATCAGTCCATAGTGACGCAGTTCCCTGCGTCACAAACAGATTACTGTTTTCACCAATGTCTTCAGAGGACAGAGTGTCCCCCCAATTAATCATTTTCACTGCCTCCATACAACGTTGTTGCAGGTTTTTGGGGATGAAGCGAGAACCGAAGGCAGGGGTTTTAGCTGTGGCCATGAACCTTTTTTGTGTGAGTTTCCTGGCAAAAAGAACAAGATTGTGGTCAGAAAGACCAGTCAGGAAATTGTAGGTTTTAACTATTCTGTCAGCTTTGTTTGTAAATAATAAAATCTATCATAGTCTTGGAGGTTTTGGTTATTCTAGTCGGTTGATCCATTAGTTGTATTAAGTTGTGTTTATCCGTGATCAAAATGCTGGCCCCCCAAATAGGCCCACTGCTCAAGTGCGTATTCACGCAGTCACTGCAAACATGAAATCTACCCGATCACTGGCTGCAGGCAAACGTTACGCCTATATTCAAGAAAGGGGACCGGCACACCGCCACAAATTACAGACCAGTTTCCCTGACAGTAGTATGTTGTAAACTCCTGGAACACATCATTTGCAAATACCTGTTGAATCACCTGGAAAGGCATAATGTCCTCACCCCGTTCCACCATGGATTTCGACAAAACCATTCGTGTGAAACTCAACTCCTAGTCACAATGCATGACCTGGCAAAATATCATGACCAGAAATTGCAAGTCGATGTGGCAATCCTTGATTTCTCAAAGGCTTTTGACACGGTTCCACATAAGCGCCTGTTGCTAAAGCTGGCCCACATGGGTATAACCGGCCCAATTGATTGGACCACAACCTTTCTTATGCAAAGGAGCCAACAAGTAGTCGTAGAAGGGGTGAAATCAAGTACAGTTCACGTTGACTCTGGTGTCCCACAAGGCACTGTGCTGGTCCATTGCTTTTCTTATGCTACATTAATGACCTGCCGTCACATGTAGCATCTACAGTGCGGTTATTCACGGATGACTGCCTGCTCTACAGGCCTATTCAAAATGGAAGTGACCAAGAAGACCTACAGGGTGACCTGACTAGACTTCAGGAATGGGCTAACACTTGGGGAATGTGCTTTAATACTATTAAGCTACGTCCTACGAACAAGCAGATCAACAAACAACATTAAAAACTATACTCTATGTGGCCAGGTGTTAAAAGAGGTGACCCACCAGCCTTAGCTTGGGATAGAAATCCATAACAACCTGAAATTTGGCCAACACATTGGCAAAATTGTAACACAGGCAAACCGTTCGCTCGGCTTCCTACGCCGGAACCTGCGACGCTGTCCCCAGAAACTGAATGAGACAGCTTTTGTAGCCCTAGTACGTTCTAAACTAGAGTACGCCAGCTCGGTCTGGGACCCCTACACTGATAAATACAGTGATGCCCTGGAATCAGTACAAAGAAGAGGGGCAACATTCATTTTTGGAGATTATGAATGGGACAGCAGTGTCACAGAAATGCTCAAGCGGTTGAACTGGGTGGAATTAAGTGAAAGGCGGCGATTGGCTCGTTTGGTTCTCTTCTTCAAGGTTGTCCATAACATCTCAGCCATTGATGCATCAACGTACCTAGAGCCAGTTAGAAGAAGTGCAACCCGCAAAGCCAACCCTTTGAACTTTGAGCGAATTTTCGCAACTAGTGACACTCTTAATGACTCCTTCTTTCCGAGAACAATCAGAGAGTGGAACTTGCTACCAGAAGAAGCTGTCATCGCAGAAACCGTGGAGTGCTTCCGGCAAATTTTAAGAGACATTTAGCGGGGATCATCCATCCCCCACTGAGCGTGATACCTCTGGGTTCTGCTCAGTATTAATCCAGATCCAGATCCAGATCCGTTTTAAGCTCTTTCTATTTAGTTTGTCATTCCAGTTTATGTTAAAGTCTCCTACAATAATTAGCTCTTTGTTGGAGTCACAGGAATTCAGCAGGAGTTTTACCTGGTCATAGAAATCCACCTTAGTGGTGGGTTGTCGATACAGGCAAATCATGGTGAGGGACATTTCCACAATCAAACTCAATATTAGCTGGGAGTGCAATCTCCCTACAAGTAAAGGTGTTACTCACAGGTGTCCGTCTGTGCTGCAACAAACAAATCTCGGAAACGGATTTGCGTCTCCGTGTAGACGGGACCTGTAGACTGAGTTTCCAAGATGGCGCCTGTGTCGGCTCGCCGCTCGCTCAGCTCACTGTCTTTAGCGATCCTACTTGTGTTTTATGTATGTCAGAATGTCTCTGCTCTGCTCTGCTACGATCGCCAAGCCCTCCTCCACCTCAGACCCTCATTGGAGTGTATACTGCTGCCCAAACCTTCATCTGGCAACCATAACTCGTCCCCCCCCCCTCTACTGTCGGATATCCCGAACTACCTGCGCCGGTTCCCCTGCATCCTGCCTCGCCGAAAGCGCATTAGACGTCGGGGAAATCGTGGTGGTGCACTGGTCCATCTTAAGGCATACCTGACTGCTTCTTCTGGGACTTATCCACGCCTCGTATGTCATGGCCCTCCCGCTGCACGCCAGGTGAGGGATCGATGGATTCGCCCCGTCTTTCCGGAGCTGCGTCCTCTGCTGGGCCCGCTGCCAGCTTCTCCTGTCCGTCCGACTGCTCCCAGCCCGCGCGGCGTCCAACATGCACATCTTCGTCCGCTGAGACGCACGACACCTTCGGCCGGCCCGGAGCAAAAACTTTGCATGGCTCTGCTAAATGCTAGGTCGATAGCAAACAAAACATTCCTGCTAAATGACTTCTTCACCTCTCGTGATCTGGATTTTATGTTTCTGACGGAGACCTGGATCCACGCTGGCGAGTATACACCGTTCTCTGAACTTCTTCCTCCTGACTGTACATTCTTCAGCTCCCCCCGCACCACTGGCCATGGTGGGGGGATAGCATCAGTGTTTAGAGCTAGCCTCCAATGCCGATTGCTTCACCCTGTAACTAGCTATGCTAGCTTTGAGTTGCAGCTTTTTGAACTTAACCCGGCCTCGCCTATACTCTGCGCAGTCGTCTATCGTCCGCCAAAGTGCAATAAGGATTTCATAAATGACTTTGCTGACTTTCTGTCTGGGATCATGGTGAAATATGATCGTGTTTTGATTTGCGGAGATTTTAATGTCCATGTGTGTTGCGAGTCCAAACCTCTGGTCAGGGATTTTTTAAATCTCCTCGATTCATTCGGTCTCATTCAGTCCGTAGCTGGCCCAACACACGAAAAAGGACACACTTTAGATTTAGTATTATCGTTTGGACTGTCTGTATCTGTGGATGAAATCTGTGTAACAACGCGTATCTCAGACCATTTACCGGTTTTGTTTACAACCTCGATCCCTTCCGCAGGAGTCGAATCACGTGCTCCTGAGCGTAGTCTGCGTTCGATTAACCCCTTGACTGCCTCACAGCTTTCTGATGTTTTTAATGTCTCCCCGATCTGTAAATTAGATGTGAACTGTGCTTTCAATGCTGATGAGCTTATCTCCATGTTTGACTCGACATGTACACTAATTTTGGATTCTGTTGCTCCTTTTACGATTAGACGCACCAAAGTTCTCACAGAGCCTTGGCTAAATGACTGTACTCGTGCCCTCAGACGCGCTTGCAGGCGCGCAGAGAGAAAATGGAAAAAGGACAAACTCCATGTCTCCTTAGAAATCCTTCGTGCTTGTCTTTCAGATTACCAGACGGCAGTCAAAGCAGCCAAAACAGAGCACATTTCGCTGTTAATCTCCAAAAACAGCCATAAGCCTCAGGTTCTTTTTAATGTCCTCAACTCTATTATTAATCCCTGTGATGCTTCTCCTATTGTGCCATCGACCACTCTCTGTGATAAATTCCTCACGTTTTTTATCGAAAAAGTATCTGCTCTTAAGCTAGCCCACACTAGTGCTACCCCAGATCCTGCTCCTTTCCTGTGCCCCGCTGTCCTTTGAGCCTGTGTCCCTCTCTTCTCTCTCGGATGTGGTCAAGCACCTGCGGCCGACAAACTGCAGCTCAGATAGCATTCCCTCTCGCCTTCTCAGAGATGTTTTTAATTCAGTTGGAGCAAGTATTTTATTACTTTTAAATACCTCTCTTAGCTCAGGATGTGTCCCAGCTGCCTTCAAACATGCCGTGGTAAAGCCACTACTTAAAAAGAAAAATCTTGACCCTTCCATTCTCGCAAATTTTAGGCCCATCACCCAGCTACCCTTTATATCCAAAGTTCTGGAGCGAGTAGTCTATGCCCAGCTGCAGTCTTTTTTAACTACGCATGGAATCCATGAAAAGTTTCAGTCTGGTTTTAAACCTATGCATAGCACTGAAACAGCCCTTTTAAGAGTTTTTAATGATCTGCTCCTAGCCGCCGACTCAGGTAGCCCAGCTGTCTTGGTGCTGTTAGACCTGACAGCTGCCTTTGACACAGTGGACCATAGCATCCTGTTGTCACGGCTTGAACAGTCCGCTGGCATCACAGGCTCTGCCCTTGCATGGTTCACGTCCTACCTGACAGACCGTAGCTTTTCAGTGCAACTGGGTGCCTTCTCCTCTGCCAAAGCCCCTCTCACCTGTGGGGTTCCCCAAGGCTCGATTCTGGGCCCCATCCTGTTTTTACTTTACATGCTTCCCCTGGGTTCAATCCTCACAAAACACAATGTCCCCTTCCATTGTTATGCAGATGATGTGCAAATGTATCTACCTCTCAATTCCCATGAAAACTCTTTACAGCTACAGAGGTCAAATCCTGGCTGAGCCAACATTTCCTCAACCTCAACGAGAGTAAAACTGAGGTCATCTTTTTTGGACCCCAACCTCCAGCCTCCCCAGTTGATACTCTGTCAAGAACCTTGGAGTGACCTTCGATAGCAATTTAAAATTTGATAAGCAGGTCAGCAGCGTAGTTCAAACCTGCTTTTTTAAAATACGACTATTGGCTAAGACCAAGTCGTTTTTATCTTTTAAAGACTTGGAAAGGGTTATCAACGCCTTTGTTACCTCAAGGTTGGATTACTGTAATGGTCTGTATGTGGGTATGGACCAGGCCTCAATTAGACGCCTGCAGCTAGTGCAGAACGCCGCTGCACGTCTTCTTACGGGCCACAAAAAGCGTGACCACATCACCCCAATTCTGGCCTCACTGCACTGGCTTCCAGTTCGGTTCCGAATTGATTTTAAACTCCTTTTATTTGTTTTTAAAGCACTAAATGGGCTGGCTCCGGCCTATATAGCTGAACTCCTCCAGCGCTACACCCCAACCAGAGCCTTAAGGTCTGCTGACCAGCTGCTGCTGGTAGTGCCTAAGACCAGGCTCAAAACCCGAGGGCACCGAGCCTTCGCAGCAGCTGGCCCCAGGCTCTGGAACACGCTGCCCCTCCATGTGATGTCGGCCCAGACCCTAGGGGTTTTTAAATCCACACTTAAAACTCACCTCTTCTCTCTGGCCTTCTAGTCAGAGCGGAGCACGACTCCTGACATTTCGCTGTGTGTTATTTTGTATTTGTGCTGTTGTTTTTGTTGTAAAGTGTTTTTATTGTAAAGCTTTTTTATTGTATGTACAGCACTTTGGGCTCGACCAAAAATCATTTTAAAATGTGCTCTATAAATAAAAATTGATTTGATTTGATTTGATAAAGCAACACACCCTAGGCCGCTAGCCCTCGGTGCGGATCCGTAGTTCTCCGATGGTGTGGAAGCTATCCGTCCTCCTCTGAAGCCAGCCGGCGGTGTGTGGATCTCAGCTGCTCGGCCACTAGCCCTCAGCGTGGACCTGTAGTCCTCCGGTGGTGTGGGTAGAGGTCCTGCCGCTAGGCCGGCAGCCGTCGGCGCAAGACCGCAGAGACCCGCCGGTGGTGCTAGCTGCTCAGCTAGCCAGCCTCTTCGGAAGCCGACTGATGGCGTGTGGAGCTCAGCGGCTGGGCCGCCAGCAGTCAGGTCGATGGAAATGACGCCGGGACCCGGACACGGGTGGATATCTCCCGAGAGCAAGAGACACAGCAGAGCCAATAGCCCAATATTCTCCTCTTTTCGTTTGGAACCCATTTTTTTGTTTGAGGGAGTCTGCCAGGAGTGCCAGATGAATGAACTGTAGATAAAATGCCGACCATGGCCGAAGTGCTTGATATTCAACGATGTTGCTGGTGCAGACAATGATGTATCCCCAACATGTTGTTTTACCATGGGGGCAAGATGAGTGGTGTAGCTACACAGAGGTTTGAGATTTAGGACAATCATGCAGAGTGTCACAGTTGAACGGAAGACCAAAGTGCAACACACGGAAAACCAGGGATCGTTGATAACCAGCTTTATTGTAAGCAAAAGACTGGTTGTATACAACACGGCAGATAGAAGGCAAGATGGGAGTCGCAGGTACCAACCGGTCAGGGAGCAGGCAAGGCAGAATAATCCGAGTTCAGGCAGGGTCAGGAAACAGACGAGACAGGATGGTCTGGGACAGGCAGGGTCGAAACCGGGAGAGCAATCTGGAGGTAATACGGGAAAGACTGGCATAATGCAAAGTACGATCTGGCCCTGATGTGAAAGTGAAGTGAGCCTAAATACGCATCACTAGGCCACCAGGGTGGGTGGAGGGGGTCAGGAGGGCGGGACTGAGCTGACCGCCCAGGGGCATAGCGGAGGACCCGGAAAGGATCCCGGGCAGACGACCCGGGGGCAAGGCAGAGTCCATGGAGGGGCGAAGGCCTCGGCAGTAAGAGTCAGGGGGCCGAGCCCGAGGGCGAGGACCGCAGCTGGGAAAGTCAGGGGGCCGGGTCCGAGGGCGAGGACCGCAGCTGGGAAAGTCAGGGGGCCGGGTCCGAGGGCGAGGACCGCAGCTGGGAAAGTCAGGGGGCCGGGTCCGAGGGCGAGGACCGCAGCCGGGAAAGTCAGGGGGCCGGGTCCGAAGGCGAGGACCGCAGCTGGGAAAGTCAGGGGGCCGGGTCCGAAGGCGAGGACCGCAGCTGGGAAAGTCAGGGGTCCGAGGGTGAAGACCAGACAGCTCCGGAGGCCGGGCAGGACCCGGTGTCGGCCGAACAGGAACCGGAGACGGTGGGATAGGCTTCGGCTGGATCCACCACGGAAGAGGACCAGGAGCCGGCAAGACCCCCGGCGAGACAGGCGATGGCCGGGCCTCCAACGGAACAGGACCAGGGGTTGGCAGGACCCTCGGCAGAAGAGTAGTCTGCGGGGCCTCCAACGGCACAGG
>CALSBZ010045365.1:0-12856 GCA_943591055.1 Gobionotothen gibberifrons | reverse complement strand
AGAGTTTCAGTGTTTCTGCCATAGACTGTATATATAAAGGTTTCTGCTAATGGTGAAGCAACGTGTCTGCGTATTAAGGTGGAACCTGAGCATTCACGTTGATCACCTCTCATTATAACTAATTATAAATCTATAAAACTATAAATATTAAACTTTACTTCACGTGTTCATTTGAGAACAGCTGTTACATACTTGGGTGAAGGTTACAGTTCATTTAAATGAAAGATACAACGTTACTCCACACTCATGGTTTAGTCCACCTTAAGAAATAAGACCGATCTCGGAAGCAGTTGTGTTTTAAAAAAAACTTTATTGACACGAGTACACTTGTTTATAAGAATATAGTCACCACAGAAATGACTCCGCAAAAGCTGCAGATAGAGCCATAAGAAATGAATGCAACTGATTTCATCCGCGCGGTTTGGCTTTATGAAGCAGGCACGCAAATGGTAACGTCATGACGCAAACGATGACGCAATGACGCATTACCAGCATACTTGCCAACCTTGAGACCTCAGAAATCTGGAGCATTTCAAAACCACCGCGGGGGGGGGGTGCTAGTGGATCGCCGGACCTGTATTAGATTAACATTAACATGCTTCTTGTAGTTGTAAGTGCACTGCCAGGCGGCCTGAAGCACCATCCTTAATGGAGCATATGTGGGCTGGACCTGTATTTAAGGAAAGGAGTGAGCAGAGGGTGGAGTTGTCGATTATTGTTCTGTTTTCTGTGACAATCTTCCTCACCCTCTCAGACTTTCAGTTGCGCGCGCTACTAAAGAGACGTGTTACCATGGAAACCAAACAATGGTGCAGCTGTATTAAAGTCCGAGTGGAAACAGTCCTGAGTAAATCAGATTTTGTCAGAAATCGGGAGAAATGCGGGAGAAATATGACCCCGGGAGGAAACCGGGAGAGGGTCATGAAATCGGGAGTCTCCCGCGAAAATCGGGAGGGTTGACATGTATGATTACCAGTGGACTCTGGGCTGTGTGAAAAGAGCTAGAGCTAAACCGAAGAACCGGTTCTGAACCTGAAAAGCTCTAACACGGAGCTTGAACCGGAGTTGCGTTGGTGTGAATGAGGTAATGGAGGTGTTGAGAAAATAGTTGAGACTCTCACTAAAGACCAACATTGCATTTGATTTTCTGATTCAATCATTGTTGGGACATTTTATGAAAAGACATCATGATCCCAACGTCAGAAGGTTTTTTATTAACATAAATTAACACATGTAAACAAATAGTACCTCAGGCACTTTGAGGAGCTATTACATTTACCTTTTCACCCACCTGTAGCTAAATTCTCGAGCTAACCAGTCCACAACTTCACATAAACATATTCTATAAAGCCAGTGCCTGTCACAGTAAAAAACATGATTAGAAAAAGTAAGCTAATTCCCACCCGGCCTCCCAAATTGTCTTTGCCATGCAGCTCCCTCTCAGCTCTCCTCAGTCAGAGTAGACGGTTTCATGTCCATGATACTAGCCAGGGCTTTAAACGGCTGTCCCCAGTCACCAAGGGAGCTAAATTCCCCCGAATCGTCAATCACCCAGGACTCCTCTATGGAGCTGAGCGAGCCAGCCACCGAGCCGCAACCCTCGTAGGCGTATGTCGCCAACGAATCATAGGGCGGGGCGGCGTAACCCTGCTCACTCTCCTCCAACCGCTGTGTGATGAACTCCCTGATCATTATAGTATCGCCTTCAGTCACTTTGCCGCGGGGAGGGGTTGGCGGCGCCTTGTTGTTCTTGGCAGCGATGACACTGGCTGTCTGACGGTGGATGTCAGGTGACCGTACATTGTCGACGCGGCTGCTGAGATGCAGCAGGACGCCGTCTCCATAGCCGTTCTTCTCCTTCTTGGAGATGCTGCTGTGAGCGCTGGTGCGCTGGGAGTGTGTGTTGCGCAGAGTGCCCATGTCGAACGCGTGAGTGTCAGCCTCGCCGCCACCTTCGTCGTCATAGTGAATAACATTATCGCGGATGTCCTCTTTTGATGTCATCAGAGTCTCTTTCTCTTTGCGGCGTCTCTGGCCCATGTATAATGCTGCAATGACTGCAAGACACAAAAAAATACATATCAGAGGTAGTTAACATTGTACATACAGTTTAGTACAATACTCAAAAGATGATGTGAATAAGACTTTTTACCATACAAAGTGAAACATATACATTAGATACTAGCAGTGGCGGCGCCAGAGTATTTTTGTTGGGTAATCTATGGTAGGGCTCACCCATACAGTGGTGGGGCTCAAGTCAATCAGTATTTGCGATGCAATTACATACACGCTATATCGCCCCCCTTGACAGTGAAACGCCACGCGTGAGGTTTAGATTATTTCTGTATGAAATAAAAAGGCACATTTGTCTTGTAGTAAATAAAAAGGGCGACCTGGAGCCAATCCTGCAATTTCCCCACAGGTGAAAGAGTTGACATGCTGAAACCCCAACCCCTGCAGGGGGGTCTGGGGGGATTCTCCCCCAGGAGATTTTTTGAAATACTAACATAAAATACACATTCTGGTACTCTCTTGAGAAGAAAAATAAATAAATCTATTACTACACATTTAAAAAAATGAATGCCATTTTAGTTTTTTGTTACTTTGTTCTGAAAGCTGAACCTGCTGCTCCTCACAGAGAAGAGGGAAGAGGCTGTGTGAATGACTTTACATTGTGGATAAGGGTGGATAGCCCCCATTGTTCTGTGTGTCAAAATGAAAGACAGCCAACACACCTATCAATCATCAAACCGTGGGGTCTTATTCCATGTTGTATCGATGTATATAGAGATGTAGGCTACTACAGAAAAAGTATTCTCCGTCGGGACTTCCTGCAACAGCACCACACCGTTATCTTGATTCTGATTGGCCAGAAGACATTATCAAAGATGTTCTATTGAGAAGACGATCACTACGTGACAAAAGTTTTCAAAACCGTTTTTAGTCTTCGGTATTTCCAGACAAGTGGCTACTGAAATCAATCTTACTAACTGCAGTCTGTGCAATTTACTCCGTGCGAGTTGGCGGACTTTATTTAGCTTACTTTAACATCATTTTTCATGGTGGGGCTAAGGTGGGGCTAAGCCATTTCTTGGTATGGCTGTAGCCTACCCCAGCCATACCCTGGCGCCGCCACTGGATACTAGCACCAGTTATCCCCATACTATACAGTCTGTCATATCCATGATAATAAAAATAAATGCTTCTGCATATTCCCTTCAAAGGATGATTTATGGTGGGGGTGGTAACTTAAATCCAGTTGGTCATGAGCAGTGAACGTCTTTTCAACCACAGTATGACTGCCACCAGAAAAACACAGTGTTGTGTGTTATTGTTTTAATCTGCTGGCATCTTTGACTAAATGGTACAGCTGATCAATGTGGCCATGAGAGTCTGGAATGTAACTTGGCAGTGCTAGTTCTAATGGAGGACCCAATACTGAACAATAGTCGCGGTGTCACATTCAAAAACATGACCAAGCATTTGTTATTGTACACCCTTTTAAGGCTGCAATGTCTCGGCCCATTTCACTAACAACAGTATTTATGTGATTTTTCTATGATATGTAAGTGTCAAAGACAAGGTGCAGCATTTTCTCTTTGACCATCATGCCGCTGTCTCGCAGACGGCCACTGGGCTCACAGGGAGGGGGGGGGGCAGGAGCTCCAACAAGCCGTTTAGAACAGAGAGTGAATACACATACTTTACAGAGATACTGTATGAGAAACCAATATGAGTTTGGAAAATTGCACAATATACATTTATTTTAGTAGACCTCAACAATGGAATTATGATCAGTAGAAATGGCCATGACATGGGACCTTTAAGTTATCCAGAATGTATACGGTCAACTTATAAATGTATTTGACCCCAGAAGACAAAACAGATCAAGGATAATTTTCACATGTTAAGGATACAAACAGCCTAAGGTGAGTGGGAACAACTTTGAAGATGAGAGAAGGCCCCTCTGCTTTCTTAAGTCTCACAGTTCCTCCAGGGGGCAAACCATTGATTACACTTTCTTGCTAGACTTCTCTCTTAAGTTCTGCTGTTTTTCTTATCTTACCTGTTAATGCATTTTCTCGCATTTTGACAGGAATACACAACCCCTTAAGGGGATATATCGTATAATAGGGTTTTGGGAGAGACACTACTTCTTGAGCAAACACATGGATTTTAGCCTTTGCAGACCATTTACATGCACACAAACCTACAAAACACACTACAGTTTGTGGCCTTTATTTAACCAGGTGAAATCCCATTGAGATCAACGATCTCTTTTTCAAGGGAGACCTGCAGCACGTTGGTTACACATGAACAACTGAAAAACAACAGAAAACAAAAAGGACGTCATACAACATAATTACAGGGGTACAATTTACAAACCTATTCACAATGACAGGTACCAAGAGTATCAAATAGAATTTCATCCAGCTGAGCTTTAAAATGATGCAGTGGAACCAAAATGCTCAGTTTAAAAAAAATGTGCGTAGTGTTCCAAGCTAGAGGAGCTGCGCACATAAAAGCTTTAGTACCTAAAACAGTCCTAGCACTTGGCACATGTAATAAAACACATCCTGAGATATTAGGCAATAGCTACTTACGACTCTCTGTGAGATCAGAGAGCAGATGTAAGCTGGAAGTTTACCCAGCATGGCTTTATATATGAACATGTACCAGTGACTGAGCCTCTGAACAGTAAGTGAAGGTATACAGCAAGGGTACTCAAATACAAATCTTAAAGGTCCAAAAAAACGTTTTCAATAAGACAAAGGTCAGTTTATTACGGTCATTCAAACCTTTAAACAATTCCAACAAGATTCTTAACACGAGGTTGCAAAAACTAAAATAATCTGTATGCAGCAGTTTTCATTGTTATTGTGTCAGTGCTTGATCCCTCAGAGTCGCAGTGTAAGAGCTGCACAGTTATGAATAAAGGCAGCTGCACCCTCTTTCATTCAGCATTCCCATTATTGCTTTATAAATGTCTTGCCCCCTTGTGTGTCCACTGAGGTTCGTCAGGCCCAACACATCTTCAACAAACTCCCCCTTAATCATAAAAACTCACAAACACCAGCAACTGAGCATTGTCAGTGGTGTCAGTGGACTCATCCACAGCTAAGGAAATGCACTGTGCATTATTTATTCCATCACAAAGCTGATTAATCAAATCACCAGCCAGTATTTATGTTCTTCTGGTTGCTGTGGAATTTGCTTGATTTGACCTGTTATTTCCTCTTTTTGTTTCCCTTCAAACATGGTCTCCATCACTTCAGTCATGCATTCTTTTATACTTCAGTTATTATCCAGTGGAAAGTCCTTACCTACTGGCCTATAGTTAAATCAAAGTGGTTACTTTTTTTTGGCTGGGCAGTGTAGTTTTACACGTCTTATTTGACTTTCTCAGGACTTAAAACTGTTTTTTGGGGGCAGACCCCCACAAAGAAAAAAATATATTTACACACGTAAGGTCATCATCTTAACAGTTTTGTATGCTCATCCATGAGCAGAGCATCAAGTTGACATGTCTATTACAGCTGAATGCGGCGATTACCATGTTGTTCAGCAAAACGCCTCACAAAATTATTAAGATCAACAGCTTTAGTGCGTTTTGATTCAATGCTGAGTACAGCCACACTGACAGTCTCTTCTCTGTCATTGTAGACAGCAAATACCTCATTCCTTCAGTACTTGGGTCCGAATGCTTCACCGTTGAAATCGCAGCCAATCATATTTCTATGCTCGCGCCAGGGACGGGGGAGGGGTTACAAGATGTGCATCTTGTGCTGCATTCACTTGCACTCGGACATTAGAGACTTTCTCTCATAAATGTCCGATGAGCCACAACTTTTCTTTCAAAACAAAACTGACACCCGTTAGGTGAAACTAGGCTACTAGCTACAGTACAGATGCAACTAGATGAGCTGTTAACGCTCGCTCTGACTTTTTTTTTTTATACACACGCATTTTTCCCACCCGCATTCCGCGAAGACCCGCCCTACTGTGCCTCTGATTCACAGACTGTTGGTGGGGGGAAACAACGCTGACGGGATGCCGAATGTGATTGGACCAATGCGTTGACAGCAGGTTGACAGTCACACACAGACAGTGGAACAGTCGTACACATGCAGAGCGCTGTTTGCAGACATAGCGGAACATTTTGACTCGTTGCGTTGTGGCGATGTCTCACAGATAACACAGATAATACAGATAATACATATGAAAAGTATAATTTGCTCAGAGTCCAGAGACAGTTGTGGTTGGGTCCGGATCTGGACCGGAGTCCGGACTTTGAGGATGCCTGGTATACAGGGTACAGTGATGGGTACTTTACGGTTAGTAACAAATCTCAGCGCACTGTGATAGGCGGCATCTAACTTGATCAGGTAATGGGCAGGTGCATTCATATAGATCAGATCCCTATTGTCCAGCACAGGTAAAAAGGTCACAGAGACTTTTCCTGTCCTCAAGTGAGAAACAGGACTTGTTTCGGAAAAAGAAACCTAGCTTCACCCTCAGCTTTCTACTGTAAGCAGATTATTGACCTGAAGTTTAAAAGAGAGACAATGATCAAGCCAGATACCTGGGTATTTATAACAGGTAACCACTTTGAGTACTTTTCTTTGAGCAGTAACAATATCCAAAGCTGTCTCCGGTGTCTTTTTGGCTTTTGAAAATAGCATTACCTTGGTTTTCTCAACATTTAAAAGAAGCTTAAGCTCAGAGAGCTGAGTCTGAATAATGTTAAAAACAGCCTGCAATTTAACAACAGCCTCCTTAATGGAGGGACCTGCACAATACATCACGGTATCGTCCGCATAAAAATGTAAAGTTGCTTCATCCACATTTTGACCTAAACTGTTGATATAGATGGAGAATAAAAGTGGACCTAAAACAGAACCTTGGGGAACACCATTAGTAATGTTTAACCACTCAGAAGTGAGCCCCTCAAAATGAAACACATTGGGACCTTTCAGAGAGGTAGTTCACAAACCACCCCACTGCATGGCTGGATATGCCTATACTGGCCAGCCTCTGCTTCAGGATGTGATGATCGACGGTATCGAAAGCTTTGGAAAGATCAATAAACAAAGCTGCACAACTCTGCTTTTTGTCTAAGATACCCGCAATATCATTCACCACTTTCATTGTGGCAGTGATGGTGCTATGTTGCTTTCTGAAACCTGACTGATGTTTACATAGGATAAAAACACCTTTACCTGCTCACTCAATAGGCTTTCAAGAACCTTGGCCAGAACTGACAATTTAGAGATGGGTCTATAATTATTTAATAAAGTGGCCTCAGTGAAGGGAAAAATCCCAAAAGGCATATATCGGCCTCTTCGTATAAAAGTATACAGGGGGTGGTACAATATATGAAGAGGCTCTCTGCTCTTTCCTCTTTTATTTTATGTCACGATCTTGGTGTTATGTCACGGTTTTAGTTTTGTCTGTCTGGTAATGGGTTTTGTTTTGCTATTCTGTTCTCCCTGTCTCTTGTTTTCCTCCTGTGTCTGATTGTCTCATTGTGTTCACCTGTTGCCCTTGTGTTTCTGCCTCCCTTACCCAGCTGTGTCTCGTCCTGTAATTACCCCTCTCTGTATTTAGTCTTGTCTTCCCCTGTGTGCCTTGTCGGATCATTGTTTTTCCTGTCTCCCTCCATGTTGGTCACGATCGTTTTTGGTATTGTATCTTCCTCGTGTTACCTATGTGTTTCATGCCATGTTATTTATGTTCATCAGCTTTTTTTAATTAAAGCTCGCTTTTGTTTTGAAACCTTGCTCCAGCGGTTCCGGGTCCAGTGCCGGCCCACACAGCCATGTTTCCGGCTTCAGTTCCGGCCCCAGCAGCCATGTTTCCGGCTCCAGTTTCGGCTCCAGTACTGGCTTTCCAGCCGACGCCTGCCCCCCGTGTCCTGTCGGCGTACCGGACCAAATCCGCGGGGCGCAGCTGTGACGCGACGCAGACGGACCCGGTGGAATCGAGGGGTCAGACTGATCCACACACACTGCAGCCCTGTTAGACTGATCCACACTGCTGTCCAGATACAGGTACTTTACTGCGTGTGAGTTGTTTCAAAGATCTCCTATCATGCTATTTTTAGACATCCCTCATATCCCTCTATTTCAGCCCTGTTAGAGAAGTGCTGATTCTGGGTCCTTAGCTTAAAAAAAGAGGAGGGGGAGCTTATTGTGCCTGCTCAGAATTCTACGGACATACAGCTAAATGCTGCCGTGATTAAACGCCTTATCATATTCCATACCTCATCAAGGATTATTTCTGAAACAGCATGGAGCTCAAATGCATTTTTACTTGCGGGTTTACAACAACGTGAGTTCCTTTTTTAATTTCCTGCTTTTTCACACATACTCTCTCCAGTACAGGTTAGCTCTGAGTGTTAGTGATGCTTGCTAATGTAAACACAGACCATATTACGTCCAAAACACGTAGCTCATTCTTTCTGATAGCGAAATTTCTGATATTCCATCATATCGGCAGCCAATCTGGATCAGCTCCGTTGTACCACCGTTTTTAGAGATTTGGATACGGAGGAAAAGAGAGAGGGTTTTATTCTTTGACACTTTGTGAGTTCCCTGACACACCGGGGACACATATTTATGTATAAAAGACATCAAGAAGTGCATTTTGAGAGCTTTAATGCTGTTTCTCTATGACTATTGGAAGCTATGTGTCTGACTTATTTTTGTTTCATCTCAGCTGTGTTGTAATCCCAAACTAAACTATTTGCGCTTTAAGTCAGTTTTTTGGCAATATGTGATTAATGCAATGCAACCCAATAAAAGGCACTGGATAATATTTGTGTGTATTCTGCAAACAGTGTAGTGGAGTGTGCTGTTGAGATATACTGTCTTCTGTAGCTTAGTGTTTGGATGCATTGAGTCCACAGCTCCAGGATTTAATTTATTTGGAGAGCCAACCAGCGGAGCTGAAAGCACGCTCTCTGGATGCGCTTGATGCCAGCTTGAGCCAAAATGTATTGGCCCACATTTGCCATGATGCTGTGTATTGTGTTAAATTAGGTCAATGTATGTTCCAAATTCCAAATGTACCTTTCTGTGTTCACCCTACTTCTCAAAAGAATCCGAGGCTTGTATAGAAACAGTATCACATAATCAGGGTATACAAACATGTAACTGTATTCCCTTACAGTTACATTAAAATACGGAAAAGATCCCTCCGTTCTCAAAACTGCTCAGAAATTCCTTACCTGAATCTTTCATTTAAAGACTGAAAGAAGCACTTCCTTTGTACAGCTTGTGAGGTCATCTCTTCTCTGTAAGCGATGCTGTTCTGTAGGCTCATACTTTAAGTGTGCATCTATACGCCTACTGCCTGAATCTGATTTATGGTTTTCACTTTCTTTGGTTCATTTGTTCTGTTTTTAATTCAGCAGGTGACCCTATATGTTCATAAAATAGTGTGTGTGAGCTTCACTGTGTGTATTAAACTAAAACGGAGCATTTCCTGTCTGCTCAGATTTTATTTCTGCTTTTTTAGACTGTACTATGTGCTCATGTGTTTCAGTGTTGGTGTATAGACTGCTGCCTGAATATGCTTCATGAAAGACAGCTTTTCCTATCAATAAAATCGTTTTTGATCCTAAATATCTTGGTTTCTTCTTTTCTATGGTCACATTGTTCTGTTGTCTTACATAATCTTTAGGAAAGCGTGTATTAGACATCAAAGATTGCGTGATCCATATGATCTTTAATTGAACTTGAATGTCTTTACATTCAGCAGCAAGTTCCACCACACAGGTCCATCAAACCCCCCCTCCCCCTCCCCCCCTGCCCTCCATTATAGAAGCAGTCATCTGATCTGTGAGGCAGATCAGTACACAGAGAAGGAAACACAACAACATCCCCTCAGGGTGTGCACTAACGAAACCAAACAAGGTCATAGCACAGACTAGAAGCTGGGTTCATAGCTTCCGTTATGTACTACAGTATATTGACATTTCAGCATGTTTAGCTCTTCAGGAGACTTAATAGAAAACCGTCTTGTGTATGCATAAGGGCTTTTCGGTGAACTGCTTGCTGCTTGAGGAAAGAAAAATGTACAGTATGGTACACCCGAGGATTGTAAAAAGGGATGAACACGGTTCCAGAATGAATAAGAGGCCCTGTAGTAGGTCAGAGGGGAATTCAAATGAGAAGACACAGTCTGTGTAATGGAAATCTATCAACTGTTCTCTTTGTGACACAGGTAAAGGCCAATAATACGGTGGCCGACAGGTGAAAACGCGCTATAAAGGTTCCAAACATTTCCATTAGGACAAAGTCTCTGAAGCTTCAGAAACAATAGAAAATATAAAAACACCAAAACACATGTATTTGGAAAAACATGTTCACCAACTTGAAGAAACATGCGCAGCATTTACTCAAAGTGCTGCATAAACAAAATGCTCCAAAAAGAAATTAAAAAGTGAAGCACACATCTTGGAAAGGATCCAGAGTGCTATTTGACGTGCTGGGCGAGGTAACTTAGCAATATCGAAAGGAATAACGCCATCACATTGTTAAAATAAGCAGGTAAATGTAACATTTTAGGTACGTTTACAGTGACAGATGGCCAACTTTATAATCCCTAAACATCAACATCAATCCGGTCAGCTCACTTTTTTAGTGTCCCCTGGTTTCTGTTGTGTTTTGAGCTTCCTTGAGCATTTTTTTATTTGCAGAGTTTTGTTTATGCAGTGCTGCAGATGTTTTGTCAAGTTTGTGAAGATGTTTCTTCTTTTTTCATGTGTTTTGGCAAATGTGTGTGCGTTTATATTTGCATTGTTTTTTATACTGCAGCGCGTTTCACTTAATGGAAATGGTCTGGCCCGATATAGCGCCTTTGCATCTGTCGGCCACCATACAATCATCTGTTTGTAAAGGTGCCTCCTTAAATCGTTACTATTGAAGAAAAAGCCCCATATAGAGAACATAACAATAAAAAATACAGTAAAATAAAAAGACCAGGATAATTTAAGAAGATACATTAGTTAGTTCCAGCAGGTTCAGCAGCAGATGGGAGAATAATGGTGTTTTTATCGAGAGAGGTATTTCATGTTCAAGTCTCTCCATGCTGTAATGTGCAGACAGCTTTAACTCAAAGTCAAAAAACATATGAAACAGAATGCATTTCCCTCCCAGCAGCTCACCATAAATGAAACTAGGGCTGCAATTTTATATTTTTGCTTATCTGTTGATGTCTTTTTCAGATTCCCGTAAATCGTGATAAGTAATTTAGTCTATAAAAACATCAGAATGAAATGAAAAATGCTGTTAAGATTTCCCAAGGTGAAGTCCTAAGATGCCTCGTTAAGTTTGAGCAACAAACTGTATTCAATGTAATAAAAAATGAATCGAGATAAGCTAAAAGTCCTTACATTTGTAAAGCTGCAATCAGAATTCTGTGTACAATAAATGACCTGAATGATGACATTTAACCTGTTTACTTTCTGTTACTTTTGAATTACCTCAATATCAAATGCAATGAAGAAAATAATAAAAGAGAAAAGATGACCACATGAGCACATAGTACTACAGTTTAAAAAGCAGAAATAAAATCTGAGCCAACAGAAGATGCTCGGTTTGAGTTTAATACACACAGATAAGCTCACACACTTTTGTATTGCATCCTAATGATGTTATCCTGTTACATGTAATCTATTACTTTCCAAGCCTGGGGCTGTCACAGAGACCTGGGTTGCAGTCGAATAGTCTATTTAGCTTAGGAACCTTCCTAACCGAGTGAAATGACCCGGAAGTACCTCAGTAGCAGCCATGATAAGTGCCGTTCTAATTCTCTACATGATAGGAAAGGAGGTTTCAAACTTCCTTTATAACCTCCTTTAGCTTAGGAACCACTGGACCTTCCTAACCGAAAGGAGAGGAGAAAATGCTGCCCCACAATGCCTTGCAGCCGCAGCATTTGCCGTCACACAACAGTCGGCCGTTCACGGAAACAAACGATTATGACGGAGAAATTATATCATGAAAGTTACGGTGCTTATTAAGCATTTAAAAACGTAAGTTGCCAAAGTGCTTTGTTTTGAACGTTCATCAGTATTATAATCAAAAAGAGAAATATTATCAAATAAAGTCAACATTTCACTGAGCTGTGTGGGTTTTGTTCAACTTTTAAAAGATGTTTGAATGGTGATATACACAGTGATAGATGTTAAGGACTAACGTTTATAATAAATACATTTGTATTTATTTTAAGATCTTTTCATACAATCATACGTATTGGGATCATTTGTATTAATGTGGACCGGAGGGAGAGGGGGACGAGCATAAGTTTCACTTTCCTTTTTTATTTCAATTCCAACTTTGGTCATGAAGAATATGTTTCTCTGTTGTCCACGTTCATAAAGCATAAAATAACAGCATCAGAGCACGGTGCAGAGTCTAGATGAGTTTACAATAGTCCCTCGTTCTTATTAAACATCCATGTTGTAGTCCGCTGTATAGAAAACTGTGGTTTCCATGGTTTCCCCACAGCAGCAGACGCACAAAAGGACGTCCGCTGGCGCATCATAAACACGTCGGATAGTGAAAGTGCAGTCGGATTCTCTAAAGTACTGCAGTCTCTTCTCCTAAATCCTTTTGAATTCTCCTATGCACTATCCCTTAACCCCGTGACGTTTCACTCAGAGGTCAAGGAATAGACGATAGGGTTAGAACTTAGGAGCTGATTTTCAAACTATTCGACTGCAACCCTGCTCTCTCAGTTAGAACTCTTCCTGGTCCACTTAGTGCCTGCAACTGTGACCTGACCAGAACCTTCCGTCTGCAGGGTTCCAATATCTATATATATATAAGCTGATCGGATAAAGTCTCTT
>CALSBZ010045364.1:4077-16468 GCA_943591055.1 Gobionotothen gibberifrons | reverse complement strand
AGGACCCTCGGCAGAAGAGTAGTCTGCGGGGCCTCCAACGGCACAGGTCCAGGGGTTGGCAGGACCCTCGGCAGAAGAGTAGTCTGCGGGGCCTCCAACGGCACAGGTCCAGGGGTTGGCAGGACCCTCGGCAGAAGAGTAGTCGGCGGGACCCCCAACGGGACCGGACACAGGGTTGGTAGGACCCCCGGCAGGAGAACAGTCGGCGGGACCCCCAACGGGACAGGACACAGGGTTGGTAGGACCCCCGGCAGGAGAACAGTCGGCGGGACCCCCAACGGGACAGGACACAGGGTTGATAGGACCCCCGGCAGAAGAATAGTCGGCGGGACCTCCAATGGGACAGGACACATATAATCCGCTAATCCTCTCTGAAATGCACCACACTGCGCCGGCTTGTTCCAGCTGATACGGCGGCCGCTGGTGCGAAAGTCAAAAGCGTAATCCACCACCGTGCCGGAATCCTGGCTCAGGCTCAGCAGACCTCCGGCAGCGTCGGGACCCAGGCGAAAGGAACCGAACACCCTCCGCATCTCCGCGGAAAATGCAGCAAAAGAAGCGCAGGCTGGAGTCTGCTGCTCCCACTCTGCAGTTCCCCACAAACGCGCTTTCCCCGTCAGACGATTAACGGTGAACGCTACCCGAGCAGCCTCGGAGGCGAAGGTGCGTGGCTGCAGTGAAAACAACATGGAACAGTCCGTGAGAAAAGGACTGCATCCCTCAGGCTCACCAGCGTAACGCTCCGGCGTTCCCACACGAGGCTCCGGAGCGTATCCCATCGGACCAGGAGCTGGAGCGAACCTCGGAGCTGCGGGCGGAGGGACGATAGCAGCCCTGCTAGCGGCTAGCTGTTGTACGGTGGCGGCCAACCGCTGCATCTGGGAGGCAAGAATAGCCAGCGCCTCTCCCTGGGTTGAGGTTGCCTGGTGGGTCGCGGTAGCTAAGGTAGCTATCGCGCCCCCCTTTCCCTGGAGGAACTCCCCAACCCTCTCAAAGCGGTCTCTAGGGGACCCGGTGTGTGCTTGGTCCATTTCTGGCCAGATCGTTCTGTCACAGTTGAACGGAAGACCAAAGTGCAACACACGGAAAACCAGGGATCGTTGATAACCAGCTTTATTGTAAGCAAAAGACTGGTTGTATACAACACGGCAGATAGAAGGCAAGATGGGAGTCGCAGGTACCAACCGGTCAGGGAGCAGGCAAGGCAGAATAATCCGAGTTCAGGCAGGGTCAGGAAACAGACGAGACAGGATGGTCTGGGACAGGCAGGGTCGAAACCGGGAGAGCAATCTGGAGGTAATACGGGAAAGACTGGCATAATGCAAAGTACGATCTGGCCCTGATGTGAAAGTGAAGTGAGCCTAAATACTAAATGTCCTGATGAGTGTAACAGAGTGAGAGAGATACAGGGTGTGGCTACAGGTGAGACAGGTGAATGGAAAACTACTGGTGAATGATGGAGCAGACTGTGACACAGAGATAGATTGCTGCCACTGTGCCAGAACTGCCTGCCGCCATCTTGGGACAGGTGATTCATGACATCTACTCCTACTCATCAGATTACATTTGTAGGAGGAGTTGAGGTACAGAACCTGTAATGGGCTATCTATTTTACATAAAATGCACATGAAGCCCAAACAGCTACACATTTAAATAAAGCAAGCTGGCTTTCTAATGATGTATGGTTTCTGTCAAAAAAAAGTCACATCTGAATGATAGTTTTTTTTCTTAATGTTAAAGAGACCAAGTTGGTTGGTTAGTTAGTTAGTTTGTAGAACATGTTCAAGTGATGAATTAGGCTTAGGCTACTTAAAATCATTTGTTAAAGGGAATGGACATTTTGGCTATATTGCCCAACCCCTTCACATGACTGCAGAAAAGTTGCGCTGTTCGCAAAAAAGACCCCCGAATCATATCTGTTTTCACATTTGAATTGGTCCTCCCTAATCCTTTCATCAGGTTTCATGAATATCTGTCTAAAAGATGTCATTAATCCTGCTGAGACCGACGGACTACAGCTGCCTTCATGTGACCAGCGCTCAGTCTGCTCTGTGCTGACAGAGTTTCTGAGGAGACAACATCGCACACTGATGGAAATTGTCACAAATTACTACACTCAAACTTCAAATGACTTAATCTTTGACCTCGATTGACATGCGCAACCAATCAGATAACAGCTGTCTGAGGCAGCGCAAGCTAGCAGGGGAGGTGACCATAGCAAATCTTAACAAGCTGTTATCACCGTAAGGTTCTGCTAAATATCCTATGAAGGCAGCTTAACTGAGCTAAACACCTACGTTTAGCTTTAACTTTAGTCCCTAGTCAACCCTGTCAGAAATGTAATCATGCATTCAGAGGAACACTATCTCATCCAAAGGCCTGACCTTAAACATTCCCATTCACTTTGCTAACACGAAATGATACTGAATGTGAAGTTGAACCAACTGTTTTAAGGCAATGTGTGCTAGCTTACAGTGGAGCCCATCAATTATTCAACACATCTCATTTTAATGAACTTAACCTTGACAGATGCCTCTTTGTCTCAAACAACGGGCAGAGACAGAATGTTCTGAGAACTACAGATTCATGGATCTAAAAAATAAGAACAGTAGCTGGTAGTATTGTGCTCAGACAGACTGGTGTCAGACCGGCTCTGATTTAGAGGACAGTCTGAAATAAAAGCCTCAGCTCTCTATGCTAAAGCGCTTGATTTGATGTGACGTGGTTTCCCTCTGGACGCAGCATTAACTACGAAGTTTTATTTAGTCCTCAGATGACTCCTTTTGAAAGAACGCTCTGAGATCTGATTTTGTTTTTAAACTGCCATGATCCTCCTAAGGCAAGTGTCTTCCGTTCAAGTTTAGAAATCCAAATGATCTCCCCCCTTATTTGTTTTCCTTCTAATGCCCTCTACTCCCTCCTCTTTCTTCTCCCTTCCCTATTCTTCCTACTTAAATGAGCACTAAAATACAATAGCTGCAAAATATGGAACGTTTTTTGTTGCATGCATGAATGACACGTTATGTATCCTAAAAGCTTGGTAAAATGGAAGGTTAAGAGGAAGAATGGGATCACAGCCACATCAGCACATTCCTCCCACTCCCACTGTTTGCAAAAGTTGCCTTTGGTTCTTGTTTGCTATTTGGTGACTAATTTAGAAAAGTCACAACACATCCATCAAACAATGTTGGCTTTATGCTTTCAGATTGGCTACAATTTAGCCCCTTTTCCACTGAAATTAGTTGCTTTCTAGTTGCGTGCGGGTGCTAGCTTTGTAGCATTTTGGGAACCACTTAAGAACCTTTCTTAACTGACTAATAGTAGCCCCGTCATGACGTCAGTGTTTACGTAGCTGCTTTTTCCCAGCAATGCCAGCGTGAGTATCTCAATAAAATCACAATAAAACAGGTGAGTGGTGCAGTGATAATGTATTTGCAAGCCGACCTGAGAGTTAGCATCGCAAGGGCTCCCTTGACAAAAACCAATGGGATTTCGCCACTGGATTCTGGGATATTTTAGAAAATAAACTCTCTAGCCAAGTCATGTTTATGATACTTTTTTTTTATGATACAACACGTTTTGTTCAGCAGGAGAATCTCCACAACATTTCTGGCAACATTTCTGGCAACATAGTGACGTAAATAAAGTTTCTCTGTTATTACATGGATGATGTTAGCATAGCCACCAAAGCCAGTCTGACTTATCAACGACACTATTAAGAACCAAGAAACGTAATAATAGTTGTATTAAAAATGCATTACCCATTATATGAAACTTTATGTTGCGGGACATTAACCGGGTTTACGTATGCCATATTAATTATTCACTGTAAGTGTTTTGAATGATGTACAGGTTGCTATTATCGCAACATTATTGTCTGATGTAAAGAGAGTGCTCTCCATGTATCCAGGGTGAATGTCAAGATGTTTTATCACATTAGAACAGAGCTGTATTCAAGCTGTCATGGTTATTACACATTTTCAGTTCTTCTTACCTTACCACCAATTGGAAGAAACCTTATCTGACAGCTGCTTTTTAAAGTTACTTAATCTAAAAAAGGCTAATGTGCCTCTTGTTGTACTGATGGAATTCGTTATTTGGAAATAAACGTTATTCTACATTTTTGGTGAAGGATTCCACCTAAATGCGCCAGTGTGTTTTTGGAGATCTGGACATTTTTCGGGAATCACCATGCAAGCTAGTGAAGTAAATGTATTTGTTTCAAAAGCAGTTAATGAACAGTCGATGAAAAAAAAAAGTACCTTTTTCAAGACTACAATTCCCTCTTGACTTTTGCCACTATAGACGATGTCAAACATGTTGCCCTCTTCTCCTGGAACAATGGTATAATCCACGTCTGCATTGGCACCAGCATCCGGGTCGTAGGCTCGAATCCCTCCGACTGCCGAGCCCACGGACGCAGACTCTGGCACCCGCAGGTGGAAAATACCTGAGGTCATGGAAGAAGAGAGGGGAAAAGGGCAAAAATAAATGAAGGGTTATCAAGTACATACAGTCTGATTTTGTTCAATCGTCTAATCAGTCAAAACAATCAAAGACCCTTTCATCCATCCAACAATCACCCATCAGCCTCATTGTGGAGACGGTCTTACTCTTAGCGAAGCGAGGCGGGTTGTCGTTGACGTCTCCAAGGGTAACGTTGATGGTGGTGGTGGAGGCCAGCCCCCCCAGCAGACCTCCCATGTCCTTGGCCTGGAGGAGAACCTGGTACTCCCCTTTTATCTCCCGGTCCATGTTGGCCAGAGCAGTCCTGATCACTCCTGGAGGAAGAGGAGAGGTTTGAAACGGGTACTCCTTATGATAATGGACCTCCCATATAGAACGACAGACATATACTGTACAGCACTTTGGTCTGAAGGTTTTAAAAGTGCTATATAAATAAAGTTGGATTGGATTGGATTGGATATACTGTGGATTCTGACCTTCATTAGAACACAATGTTATGGTACTTCATACTTTAATGAAGCTCTAATTAGACCTAAATGCCCCCTGCCTCTCTGTTGGCAGCCTTTGATCAGGAATGAACTGGCATGGAGATAAAAAATCAGGAGAAGCCATTTGAAGAGTAAAAAAGAACGAAGTGATTAGGGCAAGGGCGGTTAAATATACAGATAAATGACAGAGAACTGAAAGGGTCCTTAAAGTATTTAAAGCAAGGTGAAGGACTTAGTAAAGTTTGGAGGAAAGATTCCCTGCTGTGATTCAGTTGTTAGAGAGGTGACCTGTGGTGCTTTACATGATTAAATGAGGATAACTATATTATCAAGTGAAAATCCATTTGAAAGGGAAATATCCTTTAAAATCTTTTTAGCACAAAACTCATTCTTTAATTTAGGTACATCAAGGGTGCCGTGCTATGGATAATTATTTAATTTGAGAGGCACAATGCGGGACGAATATGAAAAGTACGTCATGACAAGTATAAAGTCATGACGTGCAAAAAAAAACACAATTGGAATTTCTGTGAGTAACTTGGTTAAAATGTTATGATATAATTAAACACTAAACAAAACACATTCTTGTTAACTGCCGCTCAAGTTAAATCACAGTCTTTGCTCCAACTCAATCACACATGATATTAACAAGCTCTACACCAGAGGTCTCCAACCTTTCTTCTTCTGAGAGCTACTTTGAAAAAATGAAAGTGGCCAAGAGCTACTTGCATCGCATCGCTTACATTTATTCACATAGCACTCATCAGTTGAATTAAGCTACTTTTGAAATTGCAATACCCAAAGCTTGTAAAAAATCTTAACTTCACATCAAGGTCCAAGAAAACGACAATTTCTCACATATTATTATGGCCCACATAGTTAAGTACATCACTGAAGATTCACATAAATGTCCAAGAGAAAAAGAAAATGTTTTCACTTATTATTATGGCCCACATAGTAAATACATCACCTTAATCACCACCTTTCAAGCATCTTATGGCACATGTATAAAATAAGTGCATTCACTCTTTTTCACAGTCAGTGAGATGAATGGCACTGCATGGAGTCCACCATAGAGGTGTATGCTGGAGTGTACCCACTTAGGTTCACTCTAATAGAGTCATTTACATGTTCATCAGTCAGTCTTGTTCTGTATTTAGATTTCATGACATTCATGTCAGAAAAAGCTGCTTCACAAAGGTCTGTAGAACAGAACCAAATAAAGCAGACATGGTCAGTGCTGCTTGGTGAATGTTCTTATAGTTTTCTGGGTCTACAAGGCTCCAGAAATGTTGTGAGTTTTACTGAGACTTAAGCTGAACATGATTTTGGAGATGTATAACCTCCATCTCCATCTCCACAGGATTGACACTGAACAGTTCAGCCATCTTTTTCTTCTTCTTCGTCTTGACATTAAATAATAAACCATAATAAATCAATTGTATAGGTTTAACCTCCCTATATCTGTGTGTGAAATTGTTCCATCCTCAAAAACAAAAAGCGAATGCTTCTGTCGTTTAGCTGCAGCTTCTAGCAATGGTCTTCTGTTAAAAAAAGACACTGAATGTCCTGAATGTGGCATTACACACATGACTTGAGTCTGAACACAGCAGACAACAGGAGTATAACAGCATTATAAAAACAAAAATACTGCATGTGGGTGCACACTTACATTCTCTGTCTTACTGTTGCATAAATCCCATGAATTTATGAGATTAAGTTAGCTTCATCATATCTCAATCAGTGATTAATTGAATAATAACGTTTCTATCAGGTTACTATCAGCCTGTCACTCTTATTAGTAGTTATTTTTCAGGAGGGGGCGGGGCTTGGAGGAACGGAGAGGAGACGGTGATTGCGGAAGCTTTCTTCCTGCCTTCACAAACTTTACACACGTATTTATCAACTGAAAATAGCAAGAGGACATTCATACTCTGCAATCCAAGACTTTATTAAATCCACCAAAAACCTGAAGAGTGTTTTTCAAAAACACAAATCCCTGTGGCTGTGTGTCTCTGAGCCGCAGCGACGCGGAATGATTCAGAGCAGGTCATTCTGCTGTTGGTTCTGGGCTGGTGTTGCTGGTGTTGGTGGATAAAGCAGACTGCTCCATGTGTGGTGTCGCTGTGCCGCGGTCACATCTGTTCCTTGATCTCTGCGTCACGGACCCATTTTATATTCGTGTAACAGAAACAATTCTAAAATAAAAAAAACGTTATTGTCCGGCCGCGGCCGAAAAATCAAGAAGCAATGTTATTACGCTATAATCGATAATCGAGCGGCGAGCTACTGAAAAGCTGCCCGCGAGCTACCGGTAGCTCGCGATCGACGTGTTGGAGACCCCTGCTCTACACAATGGGCAAAGCTCAATGTTATAGGGGTACTAGCCCCTATTCTATACAATTGATTTGCTGATCCTGGACCATCAGAACCTCCTCTTGCTGCTGTTACAGAGGACCCAGCAGTTCTGCTGAGAGAGTCGCAAGTGTTGGAACTTGCTGAGTTTGAGTTGTTCAGTGTTCAGCTGAAGAAAGCTTGGTCAACCTCTCTGGTTGAATACTAAATGACTTAACGAGGACCAGCTGGAGGGATTATATCCCCACCCTGACCTGGGACCACCTTGGAATTCCCAAGACAGAGCTGGTTAACGTGGCCAGAGAAAGAGAAGTTTGGGAACCCCTTCCAGAACTGCTACTGTACCTCCACGCCCCTTTGCCGATAAGCGGTTGACGAAGAATGGATAGATAGATGGATGGATAGATGGATGGATGGATGGATACATGGATGGATGGATGGATACAGGCCATTTGGCCCTCTAATCCACTCCATCATGGCCGGTCTGGGCTCAGTCAAATGAATAGAGAGGGAAAATAGCTCTGGATTCTGCTTTTAGCTACTTTTACAACTTTTAGCCTCTAATGATTTTTGGGCCAAATGACGTTAAATGACTGATACGGAAGTTGTTGTACCACCATTTGGCCACTATGAAGATTTGCTTTAACTGCCGGCTCACTTCCTGGGGGCTTGCTTCCAACATGCTACCGCTCTGAGCAGAGAGGTATAGTTTGTCTCATGCCTTAGTCCTTGATGCTTTCTGGATTTAAGGAGGCAGGATGTTGATTCATGCTGCTCCTCATGGAAAATCCAACATGACACTCCATGTTCAGAAACATTTCTGATCAGTTGTCTGTTAAAGGACTGAAAATATTAACGTGCCTTTCTGAAAATGTTTTAGAATTCCGGTGCAGGACTCACTCTGAGAGCCCCTCTCAGCATCATGACCCGGTGAGTCTGCTTTGTTGACAGAAGGGAGTGTGAGCTGTGGGTTCACACTAAAGTCACACATCTGTTTGATGAACTCTGGGTTCGTCATGGAAAATGTAATGTAGAAGGGCTACAACGTCTCACCTGTCTTGGGGTCCACAGAGAAGTACGGTTGGCCGTGAAGGATGCTGTACACGATGCGGGCGCTGTTACCGTACGTGGGGTCATCTGCATCTGTGGCCGCCACCTGGGTCACATAGGTTCCTACAAACACACACACAGAAACACACACATGCTTATAAGTTTCCCTTTTCAACATAACCAACCAACACATCTTTGTATTGGAAATTGAGATCACATGGTTATAATCTTGGGGAGAAAATCATTATCTTGTTTTCATCAGAAACAATTCAAGGTTTTTTTCTATCATTAGTTCATTACAACGAAGATTATTGCTTTTAGAGATAATGAGATCCTTTTAGTAAAACCCAGAGTAAATGCCATATGTAAAGGGCTGCTGTGAGCCTCAACCTCATTTAATAAAACCAAAGAAACTTGAGTGGGCTTATATGAATACTCAGGCGTACAATGGACAATAGATTTTTGTTAACATTTATATTTTATTAAACATTTTTTAAGACAAAAACATACGGACAAGGACATGGCTCGCACACATCACAAATAGGACAGGACAATAACATGAAGGGTGGGGGGGTAGGGGGATTACAGTGTCAGTTACATGTTATGTATGTATATGGCGTTGTATTCATGATTTGCTTCATAATATAGATATACTTCATTGTTTCCTCATTATTATTATAAAACAAAAACAAAAATGTATAATAAATAAATAAATAGTAAAATAAATAAATATATATGCACACACATATATATATATATATATATATATATATATACACACACAAATACACATCTCTCCCTTTTCTGATTAATTCACCTATTCATCCATTTCCCATTTAATTTAACTTTTTAACTTTCATTATCATTACCATTCTTTTTCTGTTTCTTCATAGCTTATTTCTCTTTATTTATATTTATTTATTAATATTATTATAGTATATTTATTATTGGTAGCCGAGATGGTTTGAGTCCAGGAAAGCCCTTATCTTATCCCAAAGCCTGTTGTCTGGCTTAACCAAATATAACAGGGAGAAAGCAGCTTCTTCCATAAGATGATGATATTATTATGATTATGATTATGTTTCTGAACAATTATGATATTGTTTTTTACTATTTGCCCAATCTGTTTTATGTCATGTGCTTGCATATACTGAACAAAAATATAAACGCAACACTTTTGTTTTTGCTCCCATTTTTCATGAGATGAACTCAAAGATCTAAAACATTTTCTATATACACAAAATAACCATTTCTCTCAAATATTGTTCACAAATCTGAAAAAATCTGTGATAGTGAGCACTTAATAATAATAATTATAATCCATCCCACCTCACAGGTGTGGCATATCAAGATGCTGATTAGACAGCATGATTATTGCACAGGTGTGCCTTAGGCTGGCCACAATAAAAGGCCACTCTGAAACGTGCATTTTTGCTTTATTGGGGGGGTCTGGGGGGGTCCGAAAACCAGTTTGCACTTCACACAGCCATTGAAGAGGAGTGGACCAACATTCCACAGGCCACAATCAACAACCTGATCAACTCTATGCAAAGGAGATGTATTGCACTGCGTGAGGCAAATGGTGGTCACACCAGATACTGACTGGTTTTTGGACCCAGTCACGACGTAATCTATTGATTCGTGTTCACCAACACGATTATCCCCTTTTTTTTTCGTGTCACACAGAACGATTTTAAAAGCAATGTATTTCTATTGGTAGTATGTTTCGTGCCTGCAGCAGCCTGGCAGCAGCACGTCTTTTTCTCAGGTCGGGTCGTGGAAGACCGGAAGCAGTGTGGTTCATAAAAACCATGATAAAAACATGTTCTTACTCAATATCAAGCCACAATTATTGCTTTTATTTTAAATCGTATAATTTCTGACTTTTGTTGCCGTCTGTGAGGAAAATAAATGGGGCTCAGAGCCTCAGGATACTGAAATCTGTATTTTTTAAATCTTTTTTTCCTTCTAATTTGATATTCTTTTCAAAATAACACACTGTTATTTTCTCACCAATAACACACAATTATCCTTGTTTTTATTTATTGCTTTATTTCCATAATCTCGTTTTTTTTTGCCGTTCCTCAGGAACTGAATTTCAAAATAAAAAGAACCGGAAACAGACATAGGCCTGTAAGGGACATTTCGAGCATGTTCGAGTTTAGGATGGCCTAAAACACTACACTACCCATAATCCCCAGATATCGTTTAGGACTTTAGAATTATGTTTTATTGTTGACGGGGAAGGGGGTAGCAATAAAGATAACACCATTAAACAGTTACACAACATAACAGAAATAATATCGATAGCAGCGTCCCTAGCAACCACCTTGGTTACAATGAAAACGTTGTATAGACACAATTTCCTGAAGTAATCTTCGTAATAACCAGCAAACTAAAGATCATGTACATCCACTGCACACATAATCTGAAATAACAACTCATTCTCAGGGAGAAATGTGAAGATCACGTGACATAGACGCGAGCCATTGGAATGAATGGTGAAAAAAAACGTAGGGATCCTACAATTTCAGAGGCGTTTTTGTAGAAATACTACGTCCTACGTTGTGGACCAACGTAGTTATTACACGTTTTTTTATGAGACTGGGTTGGTATTTTTGAGCCACACATATTTGTTTTCCGTTTAAACCGCTGAACCTGCAAACACAAACCGCTTTCTGTGCATGGATCGCTGTGTTGTGGCGATGTCTCGCAGATAACACAGATAATACAGATAATTCATATGAAAAGTATAATTTGCTCAGAGTCCAGAGACAGCTGTGATCCGGTGGTCCGGTGGTCCGGTGGTCCGGTGGTCCGGTGGTGGTTCGGTCCGGATCCGGTCGAACCACCACCGGAGTCCGGACTTTGAGGATGCCTGGTACAGTATAAAGCTTTAAAACAAATTTTTGGAAAAAAAAGAGGGCCGGAGGGGCTCATGCGGGAGATTCTACCGGCAGATACTGCCGTGATGAAACGCCATATCATGGATTATCAAGGATTATTTCTGAAACAGTATGGAGCTCAAAGGCTTTCTCTCTTGCCGGTTATACCACAAGGTGAGTTCCTTTTTATTTCCTGCTTCTTCACACACATGCTCTCCAGTACAGGTTAGCTCTGAGTGTTAGCGATGCTAATGTAAACACCGACCATATTAAACAGTTCCAAAACAGTCGGGCATTGTTTCTGATAGCAACGTTTCTGATAGGGCCGTGGGTCCACATTTCCGATATTACGTCATATCGGACGCAAATCTGTATCGGCTCCGTTGTAGCCCCGTTTTTAGAGATTTGGGTACGGAGGAAAAGAGAGAGGGTTTTATTTTCTGCCGCTGCGTGAGTTCCCTGACACACCGGGGACACGTATTTATGTATAAAAGACAATACAAATGTGCATTTAGCATGATCCCCTTTAAGGAGAAACAATGCAGTGAGATATAGGGTCTTGAATATCTTTTTAAGTCAAACACTCTTGAAAGTGTCTTATTTTCAGTTGTATCTCAGATGAAACATTTTTCTTTCTTCATCTTTTTTGGAAAATCACCAACTATCAGGCAATCAGAAAACTGAAAACTTTTGAGCCTTTGTGGCTTATTTTGTAAGTAGTTAGTTCAAAAATAAAATTTCCAAGCTAATTGCAATATCTGATCTAAATATCCCATCTTATAAATCTTACCAAGCACATTTTCAATTGTTTTTACTTATTTCAGGCGAAAACAGTGTTTATATGATTTTTTACTTGTTTTTGGAGCAGCATTTATTCTAGTGCTATATAAGTCAGGAAAAGAGAAATATGTTTGTCTGCATTTATTCTTAGCAGACGATTCCTCATAGGATTATGTTTTCTATGTTATGGATTCGGGTTCTGTTTGCTACCTCAGCTAATCTGCTATAGAGTTTGTTTCTCTATTCCACTGCAACAGAGACACACTGGGGTCACACTCTGTTCTCTTAGAGCACTTTGGGCCTCAGCTGAAGCATTAACAGCTTAAAGCCTAAAGACCTTGACTGTTAAATTACCTCTCAGTAATG
>CALSBZ010045362.1:64981-77313 GCA_943591055.1 Gobionotothen gibberifrons | reverse complement strand
TGTGTGTGTGTGTGTGTGTGTGTGTGTGTGTGTGTGTGTGTGTGTGTGTACTTTGAGGGTTTGTGACTTTGCCCATGGAACATTGATTTCGATTAAATTGTCAACACATAATTGTATTAGGTTAGTTGAAAACCATACTATTACAGTGAACCTCATATGTTTGTATTTAAACTTGATATTGCTTTCAACTAACCTATACAATTATGTATAATCTGTTACAAAAAACAACTAAAGTCAACTTTTCAATCTTTTGAATGCAGGTATCTCAGTGTGTTTAACTGTCACCAAACAGTTTAACAACTATTTTTGGGGTTTTGAACATCCTTGTTCCTAAAATGATCCTAAAGTGTTCTGTATCCTGCATAGTTCAACACTGACTGAAAATGAAATGTCTAAATCAAAGATGATAACACCTAGACAGATGTTGAGTGCTAAGATTATTTATTATCTTATTTATAAGAATTACAATTGGATACAATGTTTAGCAGAAATACATTTCATAATGAAGAAGTTATTTGCTCAGGATTTATTTATACTCTCTTGTTATTTATTCTTCAAGGTCCTTGACAGAGGATCATTCAGAATACCATCTTGGAATTTATACAGAGCAAATGATTAAGCTCTACCACATTTGTATTAAATTATTACATTATATTTTAACAGGCTTTAGGCAAACAGTTAAATGTGTTTGCATTTTTCTAATTAATAGTATTACAGTTTCTAACAACAACATTTAAGTTTCAACTCAAGTTTATTTCAGAAGCGAGCAATAGTAGGCAATAACAGATAGCAATATATTGCAAAATATCAAACACTAACACATGTAAGAAAGAAAATACAACCCATACCAAAACAGTGAAAGCCATAAAGAATATCACTAATAATTACCTTGTCCAATAGCAACATAAAAGTATCCAAATAAAAATATCCAACAGAGGATTTTTCTTTCCATGTTGACCAGTGTTAATTCTCACAACTCCAAGTATAGTGAAGTCCTTCGTCAATGATTACCCTCTCCGCTTAGTTTAGGAATTAGCCCTCCCTCAGCTTTGGAGGGAGTGACAAAGCTTAGTAACAGAGGTTACTTTCACATAACCTGAAAAACCAGGTAACACAGATATGTTTACAAAATAAAAGACTCTACAAACTAAATCATTAAAACAAACAATTGAATAAAGTATCTCAGTTATCTTTCAGCATGCAGCAATAATCCTGTTTTTATTCTGATTTATTAGTTAACTACTGAATTAATCAGCCTTTAGTTGGAGTAGTCTTTTTTTCAGTCACATTGTGGTTTTTAGTTTGAATGCTTTTCATCACTGAAATTACCCTTTTTTAAAGCTTGACAATTCACCTTGATATTTATCCTATATTTATTATGAATGATATCTGTTTGTAGTAACTATAATAATTGCGTGACCCAGTTACTATTATGTAAACACAACTGAACTTGAGCCACAATGTTTTCTCTATGAGAAAAAAACAAGTAATACATCAGAAACATAAGGGGAATTATTTTTCGTTGCACTAATTTAAATGCATGAAAGCAAAACATACTGTATTTACCAAACAGTTTTTTATAACTCCAAGAAACACTTAAAACATTTAAGAGGTTAAAACTGTCAAACTAATATTTTGCGAACATAACGATGCATACGAGTTCGATATTCCAGCAAAGATCTTCTTGGTTTTAGAACTGCTTTAGCTTGTTTCAGGAAACTGAAGATTAAATTGAATGGGAAAAAGGTGGGCTATGACCAAGGCCAAAATCAGTGTCAGTGTCAAGGTTGTCAAACACGTTTCTTATCCTTGTAACGCTATTCCTCTCTTTATCAACACATCTGCTCACACTATTCTACATTATGGTAACCTGTGCTGAGGCCCTTATTTTGTGCTAGCTTATAGAAAATAGTAATGATCTGTTGTTGCTGTGAAATAATCAAAAAGAACAATATTGCAATAATGTTCTTAAGTACATTTTGGGGGTATTTCCTTTTTTGTTACTTTCTAATCCTACCTTTAGGCAATATTTGTAACAAGTTACTCTGCAGATTGAGATTAATAATACAACATATAAGCAATGAATACATTGTTATATAATTATTCAAGATTCAAGGATTTAAACGTTTATTTTCATATGCACAACAGCTGCAACATAGTTGTTGGTTAGTTAAACATATTAAGTCCCAGGCTCCTCCAACAATGTAATGTACAGTATACTTATGACATAAAAAGAAATATAGAAATAAAATAGTGCAAGAGACACAATGGTGCAAGGAACATCTAAGAATAAGTCAAATAAATACTTATACACTACTAGAATAAGATAAAACAGACTGTAAAATTCAGGTAAAATAAAAATACGGTATACTGTAAAAGTATATGAATATGGGGATTTGTGATAAACAGCTGTGTGTACTTTAAAAAATATGTAAGTACTAACATTTCATAGAGCTTAGGAGTGCAACAGTCTTATTGCCATGTGGGAAAAAATGTATCCCTGAGTCTGGTGGTCTTGGCCCAGATACTGCAGTTCGATCTGCCTGAGAGCAGATTTGGTTAGATTTTTTTATTTGTATTTGATTTGCAGACATACAATTATGCACATATTAATGCATCAATAATTCAAATCCGCTCTTATAATTTATGATATTTAAAAATGTTTCATTCTGCAAGAAGAATATTTAGAAAATGTTCTACTTTGAGTAGGCGATAAGCGTATAATGTTGCATTATACATTTTAATGCAGGACATTTGACCGGTTAGGGCTATTTCTACATCTTACTCAACCACTGGATAGTACAGGCTGTTTGCAGGACTAAATTATAGTGGGTGGCACAGTAAATTAGTTTCAACATAATAGAGAGGCGAAGTCCCGCCCATCTACTTCCGACCCATGGGTCCTTATTTCGGAAAAATAATGTATTGAAGTCAATGGGGAGAGAAAACGTATCTTTCGATCCCGTTTTTTTTTTACTTCCAAATTATCTTATACATTGACAAACATCATATGTGTAATTCGTGGCACAATTCAAACGGGATCGAAAGATAATCTTTCTCTCGCCATTGACTTCAATACATACTTTTTCCGAAATAAGGGTTGCGGTCGGATAATCCAAAAATCAGCTCCTAAATTCTAACCCTATCGTCTATTCCTTCGCCTCTGTGTGAAACGTCACAGGGTTAAGGGATAATCGATAGGAGAATTCAAAAGGACATAGGAGAAGAGACTGCGGTACTTTAGAGAATCCGACTGCACTTTCACTATCCGACGTGTTTATGATGCGCCAGCGGACGTCATAAATGTGCGTCTGCTGCTGTGGGGAAACCATGGAAACTACAGTTTTCTATACAGCGGACTACATCATGGATGTTTAATAAGAACGACGGACTACTGTAAACTCATCTAGAGACTCTGCACCGTGCTCTGATGCTGTTGTTTTATGCTTTATGAACGTGGACAACAGAGAAACATATTCTTCATGACCAAAGTTGGAAGTAAAATTAAAAAGGAAAGTGAAATACGTATCATTGTATGAAAATATCTTAAAATCAATACAAATGTATTTATTAAACGTTAGTCCTTATCACCATTCAAACATCTTTTAAAAGTTGAACAAACCCCACACAGCTCAGTAAACACTGAAATGTTGACTTTATTTGATAAGTTCAGTAAAAACTAACGTTCATATTTCTCTTTTTGATTATAATACTGATGAACGTTCAAAACAAAGCACTTTGGCAAGTTACCACATATGTTTTAAAAAGCTTAATAAGCACCGTAACTTTCATGATATAATTTCTCGGTCATAATCGTTTGTTTCCGTGAACGGCCGACTGTTGTGTGACGGCAAATGCTGCGGCTGCAAGGCATTGTGGGGCAGCATTTTCTCCTCTCCTTTCGGTTAGGGAGGTCCAGTGGTTCCTAAGCTATAGGAGGTTATAAAGGAAGTTTGAAACCTCCTTTCCTATCATCTAGAGAATTCGAACGGCACTTATCATGGCTGCCACTGAGGGCTGAAGTCGAATAGTCCATTTAGCTTAGGAACCTTCCTAACCGAGTGAAATGACCCGGAACTAGTTTGTTGTCTGCTCTTGTGCATTGTGAATACTAAAGAAGACCATTGTCTCTGTGTTAGCTGATTATTTTTGTAGAATTCTGTTGAGTATTAAACAATTGCGTGAGTGTGTGAGGGTATTAAAATAAATTGGTCAGTAAGTCAGAGATGTGCAACTATATTTAACTTTTTGTTTTAAAACATTTTTTTATAAAATATTAGAAGTGCCCCTTTTCTCACTTGAGCACCCGCCCGCCAAAAATGTCTGTGCACGTCCCTGGCTCTTCGCGACTCGAGGCCATGCTCGAGTCCTGCAGGAATCCGAAGGACAGTGAAGTGAACAGGAGGGTAATGGCTAGAAAGGATCCGTCTTGTGTAGAACTCTCGCGAGAGTTTCCGAGCCGCTCCGATTACAACGAGAGTTACAACGAGAACGTGACGTCATATTTACACAAGACGGATCATTTTCTAGCCATAACCGAACAGGATTGAGAGGGAGCACACTCCTAAAAAATCTCCCCCCTTTTTTTAAATAAACCTCGTACTGTGTGTGTCACTGTAATCCGAAATCAAACGCACTCAGTGGCTTTCTGAGTGTTAAATCCCATCTCTATTGCTCTAATACGTCTTCTTTTGTTTTGAATGAATTAATGTTTCTATGCACAAACAACATGGCAAGAACATTGTGACCTCAGTGATACAGGAAGACCATACTTGTCAACCCTCCCGATTTTCGCGGGAGACTCCCGATTTCATGGCCCTCTCCCGGTTTCCTCCCGGGGTCATATTTCTCCCGCATTTCTCCCGATTTCTGACAAAATCTGATTTACTCAGGACTGTTTCCACTCGGACTTTAATACAGCTGCACCATTGTTTGGTTTCCATGGTAACACGTCTCTTTAGTTGCGCGCGCAACTGAAAGTCTGAGAGGGTGAGGAAGATTGTCACAGAAAAGAGAACAATAATCGACAACTCCACCCTCTGCTCACTCCTTTCCTGTCCAGCCCACATATGCTCCATTAAGGATGGTGCTTCAGGCCGCAAGGCAGTGCACTTACAACTACAAGAAGCATGTTAATGTTAATCTAATACAGCTCCGGCGATCCACTACCCCCCCCCCCCCCCTTTGGTTCCTATGTGCATTTGTTTCTTCCGACAGTTTCAGTGTAACACAACTTGCGCATGCGCACTTTTCCGTGTGTGGTGGCAAAAGGTTTGAGTTGTCGAGTTTTCTGCTAAAGCTAAACTTTGCAGAATTAAAATGATAGCATGGTTTTGTGTTACTAGAAACAGCGGCGCCGTGTTCATGCACAACTATTGGAATATACTCCGTTTTTACGAAGGAAAAAGTCCACGTCCCAGTTTGTTAGCATAACTAACTAGCGTTTGTTTGGCTAGCTAGCGATGCAGGGCAACGTTGTGAATCTAAATAACGCTTAACTGTATTGAATGGACTCCAAGTAATTACATTCTTACATTTATTTATCTGAGACACATTTCATACTTTCTAGAGTTTGCTTACAGCTCAATCGTTCTTTATATAGTCAACAGCTGCTGTATTTTTTATCTTTGACTTGCACAATAATGTGACTGCAGTCCCGTGGAATCAGAATGGACAGGGACTTGTTGAGGCAGTGTCTGACATATCATGGAGAATCATTGTTCAACAAACTCAAATGTGAACAAATAGAAAACCCAGACTTCCAGGCTGTGGTGTCTGACCTGTGCAAGGCCACGTGTGAAAGGTATTTCATCCTGTTCCTTTTTTTTTTTAAAGTTGTGAATATATTTAAACTTTGCATTGACGTTCATACACCATAGTTTGAACTTCCATTTAAACTTTTCCTGTAGAAAAACAATCACTTCCTACATTTGCACATACAATATGTTGTGATTTTGTTCCTACAATTTTAGTTTTTCATCTTATTTTATTAATCTCTTGACTCTTTGTTGGTGTCACTTAATGTTGCAACCAACAATTATGTTCATTATCAACAGATAGCGCAAAATTATTTCCTTGAATTCCTTGAAAGTGTGAATAGTGTCACAATTTCCTTAATTCCAAAGGCTGACTTCCTTGCTTGTCTGACCAGCAGTTCCAAGCCAAAACATCTTAAGTTAAAATCTTTAAATTAATGAATATTTGGCATTTTTGCTTGGAAAAAGTGAGAATTATATTAAAATAATGGTCTTTTAATTTGTATTTTATGGTTGAACCATCTCTTTAAATCCATTTATTTCAGTGGTAGGCTTGTTTCGAGGATATCGTTATTACTTATAGGCCTTATGGATATTGTATTTGTTTCTTGTGTTGGTAATCTGACGCGTCTTGTGATTGCCCGGCGAAGCCTCTGGATCTCTAAAACAAAGATGTTGTGATTTCATATTGTGAATTTGTCGCCTGAAGAAGGCCCATAACTGAAAAGTGTCCTCTCCCTGTGTGGATCATTCCTGATATTGTACCGCTGTGTCTCTTTCCTCTGGATTTTGTATCGGGAAGAAGCGAGGAAAGGAATCGAGGATGTACAAACTAGTCAATGGAAAAGGTGTGACGGTTATTTGCTTAAAAGCCTCTAATAAACAGTGACAATGTTTGTTTTTTGTGCAGCAAGAGTGATGGGCAGGACAGCCCCCTTGTTGAGCAGTTCATTGCCAGAAAGGCTGACATCCTGTTCTGTCCAACATGGAAAACAGCCACTCACAAAGAAGAGGAGGAGGAGCAGGAGGAGGAGGAAGAGGATGCCGCAGGTTTGTGTTTAACTACAACACTCAGCGTTCGTCCACATTACGCTCCCAATTTCTATATACAATAAATGTTGAATGTGTGGGTAAGGACATTTTGAGATTAGGTGAAAATAACTTGTTTATGCTGCATGCACAAAACTGCATGATTTTAGATACACGGGACTCCAGTGAATATGGCCATGCCATCTTTTTAGCATTATTAATTAAGCATCCTTCCAGACAAGCTACCTTATGAATTCCTTTGGTATTCTAGTTTTATATGATATGAAAACTGAGCCCAATACAGCCTCTAAAAGAACGCTTAACGCTGATTTCCATTGGCAGGTTAAATGTCTTGTTTTGTCACAAAAAACTTAGGGTTTTTACAGTTTAATATTATATACAATAGAGAAGCAGTAGTACAAAGTTGTAATTATCCACACCTAAGAGGAAATAAATGGCGTTATTCACATAGTTTCCGATTACTCTCCCGTTGATCAAATAATCGTTGCAGCTCATTTTCCTCTTTTCTCTTGGCAAAAAAACCCTTTTCAACGAACAGCTCTCATGTTGTTCAGTCCCCTCGAGCTATAATCTGGGATCACCTAAACTGTCTTTTAATACTATAGATGATAGATATAGATTGTAACGTACCTTTTTTTTTAAACATTCTTGCTGGGCTTACTTGCATAGCAGCATTTGATTCTTTCGTCTGCTTTTCTTTCAGAGCCCTATGCCATCATGCCACCAATGGAGATATTCATGGAGGTGTCTTATGAGGAGAGAAGGACCATGTTGTATAGGGACTTGGAAAAGGGAGACATTTTGGTGGGGAGGATCAACAACATCAGAGAATACGGCTTCTTTCTCACTCTGCTTTGCACGGCAGGAGGATTGAGGAGAGACATAGAAGACCTGGAGTTGTCGGTATGTCACTCAAGCTATGTCAAAAATCTTTTCAAAGATGTAAAGCGCTCGGTCATCCTTGTAGTTTCAGCAGAGGAAACTCCTTAATGACTGACATTGGACAATGTGTCTCATCTACGCATACTGTGTTTCATACCTTTGTTTGGCTGCTGGGAATCTTCTCTTCGAAAGGCTCAGCATGACGTGCTTTTCTTCAAGAATTCACAGAATTATGGTTAACCTCATTCCGACCTCACACCTGATAGAAAACACAGTACTCATCATTTAGTCATTTATCAACCAGCCATTTGTTCTCTTCCCTTTCTACCTTCAGGCTCTGTGTCACATACGAGAAGTTCCCTCCACTGGCAGCCATGATGATCCTCTGTCCTATTACCAGATCGGGGACTTCATTAGAGGTCAGTGTTTTTCTCATATTCACTTTTTGTCTGGAGTTTCCTTTGCACACATGCAGCACTATACACGACACCTTGTTTCTAGATAATTGGTTGCTAGGCATCTGTAACACAACCAACTGTGTGCATATTATTGTGACTTTCAGCCAGCTTCCAATTAAACTGCTAATATACAACCAAAGTCTATGTAAAGCTACCCTAAATGTCTGCAACAACAGACACTTATGTCAGCAAATCTAAGTGCTTCATTTTCTCCTTCTGTAGCTGCAGTGAAAGACATCGACCGCTACCAGGAGAAGATCACAGTTTCTCTCCAACAGGCTGCTCTTTCTCCCGGCTTGGAGCACATCAAGCTGGGTGTCTTTCCTCGCGAGCAGTTGCCCATACACTACAGGTAACTACACAACATGAAATGACAAAATAAACAACACAAACCTCTAAAAAGTTAATCCTTATTTAAAAAAAGAAATGTACAATACAAATCCAAATGTGCCTGAAACGGTTTGGTGGTGTACTGAACAGCAATTGTAACATTACTTTTTGATGTATCTCTAAATGAATGGATGTGGGATGCATTTTAATCAAAAACATCCCACTAACAAGAAGGATACTTGTTTTATACCAAATGTGCCTTATGTGTCTGTCAATGGTAGAGACCAGCGTTTCCGCCAGGGGGGCGTCTTGCCGTCATTTGACGCCCGTATTCAGCTCGGGACGCCCTGAACTCGAGCCGAGGGAGAAGATCGAGAGTTTTTATCGCTTGAAATAACGAAAAGGAAAAAGGACAAGGACATCCCTCTGTTGGAGGGGCAAAGGAGTCTGGTGGGATTCTTTTCGGAGTATTGAGGATCGTTTCCCCGTCATCGGCGGTGCCTGCTACAGGACAACACGGAACGTGCGCGATTTGGACGCGATGAGCGGTGCTAGTGGAGCACGCGCGTGAGCTGCGAACACCAGAGCCTCGCAGCGGCGAAACTCAGGCTCCGTGGTAAACTGTGGTAACATGAGGAGCCGTTAGGGAGCCGAAACAGCCGGCGCTTTAAGAGAGCCGAGCCAAATGATCCGGCTCACTAACGTAAAAAGACAGTATCTATAAGGGACGGCTCAAGTCAAAATTCAAGCACCACCCCCCCCGCTCTCGGGGTGGACGCCCTCTCAGCCCTGGTCTGGCGGAAACACTGGTAGAGACCCTGGTCAATCTCGAGGATGCTGGCTTGGTAGTCGCGTACTTCCAAGTCACTTCCTTCAGAAACGAAGCAAGTATGCTTCCAAGCCACGGCTTCGGAAAACAAAGAATAATGGAACAAGTGTGCCACTCCCTATAACGGTTTCAACATAAACTATACCGAAAATAAATAGCTCTGATCTAATTATGAACTTGCTTTACTTTCACGGAACACATTTTTGGTGATAACAAACAAATGTAACAAAGTAACATATTTACCAACACATGTTCTACGCCACTACATACTTACATTTAAATGTGTGCTGCGTCGGTTCAGCCATTCTCCGCAAGGGTTTTTTAAATTGGTCCGTGCGCAAAGCATTGTGGGGATTTTAAGGACGCGAAGTCTACCCATATGCAGCCTCGAAATTTCCCCCAAACCAATTCCTCGGTGGAATTCCAAGTATGCTGGAGATTGGAACAGTCCTTCGGCGGCACTCGGTGACGTAGCATCCTTGAAATATTGGCTTGGAAGCCAATATCCTCGCGATTGAGAAACGGCCCCTGTCTCTAAGGGGACTAATATAGATTATTCTAGGTGCTTAAAAAAGCTCAATCTCAATTAACTTAATAAAGCTCAATTTCATTCATGAATATAGCTCATATTCACTTTTTTCTCTGTGAGCTTTGTAAATGCTTAGTGATCACCACAGAAGATAAAATAAGCCCTTCAACACAAAACCAGTTTCTTCTTGTAGATCGTGTCACTGTCTGACTCCTCTCCTCTCCTCTTTCTTTTAGTCGTAGCCTTCGTGCAGCCGCTGACTCCCGTGAGACATACGAGTGTATACTGAAGAGCTGCCATGGTTACCACAACCCCTCTGTAGTGGAATACCTGCTGGAGAAGGTGGGAGTTGGTGACACCCAACCACCATCAATGATGAGAGGACTGCAGAGGTAAACAAACGGCTGACATCTTATCCCCATGTCCCTATGTGTTACAAATGTCGAGGCAAGTTGCAATCCGTGAAATGAATCACTTTGAAGTTGGTAATCGTAAACTGGCCTGAAAAAAGATATGACTGAGAACGGCACCTGGAGAGCGCAGACCTTCCAGCCATGCCAACTGTGCATTCATGTGATCTCTGGACTGTCCCACTCCCCGAGCTGGGAAATCATGTGCTAATACTGAGTTGTTGAAGGGATGTTCACTGGGATTTACCCAGAAGTCAGTATTTGACTTGCCCCAGTACAAAGGCCAACGCTCTTAGAACATCAGCCTTGCATGTCTTCTAACAGCCAGTGTTAATGTTTTTTTACTTTAATCTTGGCAAGCTGTTATTCGTCTCAGCCCGGACCTCACTGCTCTTTGTCTGGGGCCACAGGTCCGTTGCCAACTAATGGATTTCTCATCATCACAATCCTTATTGTGTTTACACGTCAGGAGGCTTTTTCCCAAATAATAATGACCAGCCTTTGCTGTAGGCTTTGTTGCTCTTTAAGAACAGGAAGCCTGCAGTGTTGACCGAGAGCTGAAGTTCTTTCTCGTTTCTCCACAGTAAACTTTTTCACGAGGAGGATTTTGCCTCAGCAATCAGGAAGAGACAGTCTGCATCATGGGCCTTGAAGTGGTAAAGTGTTTCATTGGTCTCTCATAGATATCACAGTACAAAGGGAACATTATCCCATGTTCTAGTCTTTCTTCCTCTGACGTTAATACAATCCTTTTCCCGTGCAGTGTCCGTGCAGGTGTGGACCACTTCAAACATGCTCGTTACGTGGAAGCCATGAATGAATACAACAAAGCGCTGGATATCGACACTAATAATGTAGAAGCACTGGTGGCACGTGGAGCTCTGTGAGTTGATTCTACTTTATTGAATGTTATACCATATCACTCTTGTTTGGGATCACAGTTTACATAAATAACCATTTTCATATAGGTCCTCTTGAAAGTTGATTTCAATCATGCCAACACTTTTACAACCCATTTACTTGGTTTCTATTTTGGTGAATGTTAAGACAATACCTTTTAGTAAGACATGTTCATGTGTGCCCTGTGAGTAACGCTTAAGAACAATGCCTCAGGCAAAGAGTAAGCAAGAATTCATTTGAAAGAGAACATGAGAAACAATATTTCTGAACATGCCCCTGTCATCTCTTCAATGTCTAATGTACTTGGAAATACACGTAATTCTTTGGCTTGGCGCCAGGCACAGCAAAAGGAAACTCCTTTACGAACTCCATCACAGATACATGTTCCAGAGAACTGCAGCGATGCTAAAACACAATACCCACAGTTAGTGAAACCTCAAGGTTTAAGCAAAAAGAGAAGGAAAAATAAATCCAGTTTGGAGCAGAGTTCTCAAGGATGAGGGAATTCTCCTTTTTTAGATGTTTTTTGATCGTATTGTGCATTTCTTTCATTTGTTGTCATCCACAGGTATGCTAACAAAGGCAGCATAATGAAGGCCATTACAGACTTTGAACTGGCCCTGGAGAACTGTCCAGATCACCGCAATGCCAACAAGTACCTCTGCCAGACTCTCGTGGAGAGAGGAAAACAGTAAGCGTTGCTACCTTTGCTTTCATAAGTTCAAGAGGAAGGATAATTGAAAGCAATACTGCTAAACATACATTCCAATGTAATGATAACTAACAAATAGCTTTAATGATTCCATGTGAACAGCTCAGTCGCATTTTCTTCAGTCCTGGTTGTTTTTCAGAAAATGAAAAAACCATTACTACATTAACCTTTGTGATCTACGTCATGCATCTGTGCTGCAGGCATAAAGAAGGGACTTCCTGCTTGGATGACTTATTTCATGCAACAACAAGGTTGCCAGTGAACTTCCTTATTTATATTGAGTTAATATAAAGCCAGGTTCAGTGTGAGGGCTGCGGATTATGATTATTATTGTGTGTGTGACAAAGAATTGGCCTTTCCCAGCAGTTGCACCGCCCTTGGAAACAATGCACTCTCTGCCACCTCTTACTGTCACTACCTCCCTTTTTAAAACTAATTACAATTATCATTAGAAGTAGGAACGCCTGTAAACAAAG
>CALSBZ010045362.1:51972-64581 GCA_943591055.1 Gobionotothen gibberifrons | reverse complement strand
AAACTGCCACTTTACATTATCTGATTATTAACCAATACTAGAGACAAAAAGCAGGAAGGATTTAAACTCCTGTGTGTCTGCTAATGTTTTACCAGCTTAATATCCGTCTAAGATTAATATCCAAACAGGAGACATTCCTTGTGGATTTGTAGGCAGCTATTAACTGGATAGGTCAAACCTTGCCCTGTATAAAGTCTTTACTCAATATATTAACAATTAATAAACAGCTAACTATATGATACTAAGTGTTTCTGGAGTCATTTCAACAGCCTCTACAATATGTTATGGTTTAGATGCACACTGAATACACTTTATTTGTTCAATTGTCATGTGTTAACACTACATATGAATTTTGAAAGAAAATGTTGTACCTAAGCTCATCCATGTTGGTTTGTAAGACTGATGAAGTGTTTTGGTGTTTGTGTGTGTGTCTGCGGCCTCGGGACTCTGACTCTTTGACCCTTCAACTTCCATGGCCTTGTCACGTGCTTTGCGGTGGTGAAAATAAACAAACGGCACAATGACACCAACTCCTCTATTGGACTCTCGTGCGTCCCCCTGGTCCAAATCGGTAACGTTGAAACATTCTCTCTGTCTGATTGGGAAACAAATGCTTTGTGCTTTCTCTGCCTGTACCTCTCTCTGTCTATTCTTCTGCTTCTCTGCCAATACCGTCCTCTTGGATTGCACAACTGTTTTTAACTCTCTGTCTATTTCTTTATCATGTCGTCTGTGGCGTGTGATCTTAACATTCTGCTGTCCTTCTCAAATCTCTTGACTTTCCTTTTGTCTCCAACACGAATCATTTACTAAATGAATGGCTGATAACTGATCGATTTCGGGGGTCGCTGTTGCATGTCTTGGGTCGTGGCGTGTTTGAATGTGTCTTTGTGGACTTTTGCTTGCCATTGTTATGTCTTGCCTTGCATCACCCGGCGGCCTTAAAGGTATCAATTCGCCTGCGAGAAGAAGCGGTGGCTAAGGAGCAGGAGAAAGCTACGAGCAGCCAGACCAGCGCTGAGAAATTGCGTAAGATCTTAAAAGAGGAGAAGAGGTGAGTTGTCTCTGATCTTTTAAAGCCGTGTCAGGTACGTACAGTGGGGCAAAAAAGTATTTAGTCAGCCACCAATTGTGCAAGTTCTCCCACTTAAAAAGATGAGGCCTGTCATTTTCATCCTAGGTACACTTCAACTATGAGAGACAGAATGGGGGGAAAGAATCCAGGAAATCACATTGTAGGATTTTTAATGAATTCATTGGTAAATTCCTCGGTAAAATAAGTATTTGGTCACCTACAAACAAACAAGATTTCTGGCTCTCACGGGAAGATCTCAACCCCATAGAAAATCTTTGGAGGGAGTTGAAAGTCCGTGTTGCCCAGCGACAGCCCCAAAACATCACTGCTCTAGAGGAGATCTGCATGGAGGAATGGGCCAAAAATACCAGCAACAGTGTGTGAAAACCTTGTGAAGACTTACAGAAAACGTTTGACCTCTGTCATTGCCAACAAAGGGTATATAACAAAGTATTGAGATGAACTTTTGTTATTGACCAAATACTTATTTTCCACCATAGTTTGCAAATAAATTCTTTAAAAATCAGACAATGTGGTTTTCTGGATTTTTTCTTCTCATTCTGTCTCTCATAGTTGAGGTATACCTAGGATGAACATTACAGGCCTCATCTTTTTAATGGGAGAACTTGCACAATTGGTGGCTGACTAAATACTTTTTTGCCCCACTGTATGAAGTGATTGAAATCCTTTCATCTAAATCACTTCATGTTTATGAGGATGAAATGTTCAGTGGATGTCTTTTTAATTTTTTTACAGAATGAAGAAGAAACGCAAGAGATCAGCGTCTTCCAATCCCTCATCCACCGCTTCCTCCAGAGACTCTTCTCCTTCTTCTTCTTCTTCTTCGTCGTCTGACTCCTCTCGCAGGAGGTCCAAAAAGAAGAAGAAAAGGAGGAAGCGGGGAAGTAAGCACCATCGCAGGATCTCCTCCAAGGAGAGCAGCAGGAGCGAGGAGGGTAAGAGCAAGAAAGACCGGAAGGAGAAGGAAGAAGAGGAAGAAGAGGTGGAGTGGTACCCCGCTCCTCCAAACACCTCCGCCACCTTTCTCAACCAGAAGGGAGGCCCGAGGTTTGGGGAGAGGGATGAGGGGGAGGCAGGGGAGAACGATGCTGAAGATAAACGCATCTCTCAGCTGTATTCGTTGTCTGCAGCTTCAGAGGACGAAGAGTCCGACTCGTCACAAACGGAACGGAAGAGAAGGGACGGAAAGGAGAGTAGGACAGGGGAAAGGAAAAACACTCAAAGCCAGGAAAGAGAGGAGAGGGGGAGTCGGAGTGGAGAAAGGAAGGGTGAGAGCAGTGAGAGAGGGAGGGAGGATAACGGGAAAGAAAGGAGAGGAAGCGACTCCAAGAGGAGAAGCAGCTTGGGGGAGAACAGGCGACGAACGGTGTCCTGCTCGTCGTCCGAGTCTGCGCATTCACGGAAATCAAATTTCAATCCTGAATCTTTAGGGAACTCTGCTTCGGCGTCAAAAAGCATAGAGAGCAGGGCGAGACATGACGCGTCCAAGAGGAACTCCTTCGATGGAGGTAGGTATGAGAACAGAGGGCGGGAGGACATTCAAGAAGTAGAAGAGGCAAAGGGAGAGAAGGGTAGCAGGAAGGGGGAAGACGGACGTGTACCAGGAAGTGGAAGAAAAGCAGAAGGTGCGGGACATCACACCGGACAGAGTAGTTTGACCTCAGTGCCAGGAGGAAGCGTTAAGAAAGACCTCCCTACTAACCTGTTGGATATCTTCAATCAGATCGCCCAGTTTAAGAAGGGGAAGGGAGGCGGGCCGAGAAAATAAGTCCAAACCAAAAGTCCACAATGTGCCCGATACTAGTGACTGTGAAATGGATTCATTCAGCCCTGCTATTGCGTTGTTCCCAGTTGTTGTGGATTACCTTCAGTGTCCAAATGTCTTACGGTGGATTTAAGGCTTGTGAGCAACGGTAGTAATTGCTCGTCAAAATGCTCATAATGAATACCTTCCTGGACTAGAATAGTTCACATGCCCCCCCCCCCCCCCCCCCCCAGGTGGGATGTCGCTCTTCCTGCTCCTGTGTGTTTGAGTTTGAAGTCGTATTGTGAAAACACGGATTCTAAAAAGATATCTTGTTATATTATTGATCCGAGTGTTAAAAACACATCTTTCCTAGTTGAGGAGGGCGTTCATGCTCAAGTTGTGATCGAAATGTTCTGAACATAATTTGTGCCCATGCTATGCTAACTTTCCTGAAGATGGTAATTTGACTGTAATCCAAAAACATAACCTCATTGGCAAAACGGAGGAATGTGATGAGATTAATTTTGTAAATGTATTAGTGAATTTCAAGAGAATGACATTTTCCACTTATTGTATCTTTTGAAAAATAACGACGATTTCAGTGACTACAAGTATTCGATTTTAGGTCTGTATTATTTGATCATCTGTTGGGTGTTCTCCATACATAGAGGGTCTTTTTGTGTACATTTTGACAAGGTATTACATATCCCTCACGTCTGAGGTCACTTCAGTTGCTACAGGCTTTAATGTCTCTTGTTTTGTGTTCATTTTGAGTTGAGTCTTGTATCTGTTCAAAAAGATACTGCCTTATGTTTACTGCCTTGGGCCATTTGTGCTTTCTGTGTGTGGCTTGTTGAATCCCAAACAACCTGACTGTTAGTACTGCTGTACCTTATCAAGCTTTACACCATGCAGATGTTTCAGTTGTATCCCGACACGTTTTTTCCTGCAGTGAAATGGGTGAATCAATAAAGCAATTAAAATCTCAAGATAACATGCCTATGTCTAAGTCTTCTAAGTTTTTTATTTTGGTTTTTCCACACTTTTATTCATTGCTCTCCTATTTCTGTTTTGATCACACTAATGCTAAATACTTGTTTGTTTGTCATCAATCCACCTAAAGTTATGTTCTACCTCACAAGACCTACACACACACAAAGAGTCAAGCAAGTTAAAATCACATCTTGATAAAAGACAGCATCCAAGGTGAAATAGTCAGTTAAAAATATACAAGCGCTCAGTGGCCAAATCTCAACTATTGCATGTTTTAGTTATGTATTTAACTTTGTTTTTAAAGATCCTAATAAAACATATATGTTGGTGGGGTTTCACAGTAATGATTGTTTTCTTAAGTGTTGAACAACTATTTGAAATCCTTTTACCTCACTTATTAGTCCTGCATTGAAAATATTACTTGAGTAAATACTTGTTGTAAAGGTATGCATGACGTTTACCATAAAATACTCATATTTTAAATGTTGGGTTTAAAATACTGATGCATTAATGAGTAAGTCACATTTTACTGTTCTATCTTGTGCAGTTCACGTTTATTTTCTCTTGTTTTGTGCATACTATTTTACATAACTATTGACAGCCTTGCTGCTGCATGCAAAAGTAACCTGTGACTAAAGCTGTCAATCGATACGTATATCCTCATTAATGGCATATAAGCCCAGTACACATAAACAAGTATACATGCAAACAAACCACAAAGGAGCAGGCCTTTCGATACAACTAAGAACGTTATTCTGCAGAGGACGTTTTTAAAGCCATGTCCTATAAATCTTCTTTAAAAACATTTGATATATAGCTTGAGTTTAAATATTTGACTTATGATCATAGAGCTCCAGTTAGAAAACAGCCACACATTGCATACAGTGTTTATAATATATATTGAACTGAAATCTAAGGATGCAATTAAGAGTATAATAAAGACAGGTGTGTGTGTGTGTGTGTGTGTGTGTGTGTGTGTGTGTCTGTGTGTGTGTGTGTGTGTGAAGATGAGCGCAGTTGTTTCACATTCCAGATATATATATATATAACAGAGACATTCTGTCAGCTTCCATAACGGCTTTAACTGAAGGCATTTCTTCTTGCTTTAATGCAGGGCTGTATAGACAAAGAACAAGTGTTTTAAAGTAACTATCTAGGAGTATTGATAGACATTTAACTTTAAAGGTCATCAGTAAACCTCAGAAACTTGTTTCAGCTTTCCCAAACACTCATTAGAAACCTTGTGTGAGAAATCCCACTATGTTACATGAACGTATATATCATCATTTCTTCCAGCCGGGTTAAGCAGCAGATTCAGGTTATTGATTTCTGCACATTGTCACAGTGTTTTCATATTATCATTTGACATACTTATTATAAAGATATATGTTATAGCACTGCTCGGGTTCCAATGATTGGGAACAGTTGATGTACAGTAAATACCTCAAGCAGGTTTACATATCAATATTACATCACCTATATTCTCGTTCACTTGTGTAAAAATCGTCAAAATATGTTGAATAAACATATTTATCGGATCAGCTACACTCCTGCCAGAGAGGAAAATACCATTTCAACCCCCTTCTGACTCAGTAATGTGTGGAAAAGCGGGATATTGATCCCGAACATGCATAGAAGCCACTGTACAACAGGCCCCTAAAGTCAGCAGACCTAAACTTGACTGACGAAGTAATGGGGAAAAGATGAAAAAGATATAACAATAAAAAAAAGACACTCATTTGGGACACTGTCAAAGGGTTGGTGGTATAAAATGACAAAATCAATGTATTGTCTTGTTTCTCTTGTCTTATCTAACCATAAAGACAGTTGTATTGGCCGTTGCATGGGAGAGATTACACTTTGTAGCACTGTTTATATGAAGTATTTAAATGTTAGGTAGTAGTTTATAAGAAAGTTCCAACACAAATCAGTAAGACGACATTGAAGGAGATTTATTCTACAAAATATTTCCCTTTTTTTGTTGTGATTTTTTGTGAGCTAAACCTAAATAGAGCTATTGTTAAGTGTTAAGGAATAATGTTAAAGCTTTGATGAAGGCCGACTGTAAGAGCCAAACATCAATACATGTGAATATTTGTTTAAATATTAACATGCTTATAGTTTTTCTTAACATGTCTCATAAGATAAGCCTGTATTGATTCCCGGGCGGAAATTTTGAATTTGGATTAAAAATAGATACTAAAATGACAATGCAGGCAGTGTACAAAACGGTACTCATGAGTACGATACCTTCTCAAGCCAAATCACATAGTGGTGTGAGAAGTTAAAGCACAGTGAAGTATAACATAATATGATACTTGCTATAACAGCGTACAGCAGAATTGGCTATTATAATAAAGTGTGGGGTAAAACATCATATAATTATGGTTTTCTGGCTGGTCTGAGTAAACGGAACAGTAAACAGTACCATGTTTCTGACAATGTGGTTTGTTGCCATGCGATGGCCCTAACACATCTGGTTGTCTTTCATCCTTCAGGCAAATTAAACCCAAAGTGGCTTTATTTCTTATTAGTGCTTTAAGCTTCTTGGTTTCACATGTTTGATTAAATAACTGGACACACTCACACACACACACACACACACACACACACACACACACACACACACCAGTGGCTGTGCGACCAAGCGTGCGTCGCCCCGTGCCAAAGTAGCTTACTTCAGGCTTAGCTGTCAACCTCTCCCTCTCCTCCTCCATCATTACCGGCTCCATCATCAGCGATGCAGCGGAGAGGCTGCAGTCTATCTTGTTAGGGCAGATTAAGCACTAATGTACGGGCAGTAAAGAAGCCTCTTCATCTAAAGCTGTACACACACACACACACACACACACACACACACACACACACACACACACACACACACACACACACTCCTGATCCTGTGCTTTCTGTCTCAGACGCCTGACATCTTAATCTTCATAAATTGTGAGTACAGGAGACCCTGCAGTGGTTCCTCTGGCCTCAGCGAGGGCTCCCTCTGTGGGTCAGTCCCGTGAACAGCTTTAGCTCCTGAGCACAAACGCAGTCTTAGTTTACTCCACTTGTAATTGCAGTTGTAAAACACTTGATACAACAACATTTTTATTATTAATTATTTGCAATCCCCCCCTTGCCTGCTCAACTTGACCAATGATGTGATGTAGGAATGAAAGACTTTGGATTGGAGCCTTAAAAAAACTAATAAGTCAGTAGTGGAAGAAGTAATCAGATATTTTGCTTAAGTAAGAGTTCATAAATCAATGTGTTAAAAAGTGTATAACAAGTAAAAGTTGTGCATTCAAAAATGTAAGTCAAGTATAGTCAAAGAATCAAAATCTAAATATAGTAGTAACACATGTACTTATTAGGCAGAATGGGCCATTTAATAAAAATGTGCAGTATATAATTGAATGGGATTGTAATTATGTCATTGCTTTAATTTTGCTGAGGTAAAAGGTAGAGATCATTTTAATGACTTTATACTATTTTGGTAGCTTGTGAATTTCCCAGGGTTCAACATAGCCTTATCTTTGCTCGAACTAATAACCAAATGTATAAGTTGCTTTATATTTTCCTATTAATTTGGATATACAAAGTAGCTAATATCTAAGTTATTGAATACATGTAGTGAGGTATAAAAGTACATGTTTTGAATCTGAATTTGAGAATGAAATACTCAAGAAAAGTTCCCCAAAATGTAACTCATTTCCAGTTTTTTAGTAAATGTATTCAGTTCCATTCCAAAGCTGATGATATGTGAAGAGAAAGTTGGTTATAACATATTTATGAAACCAGCAAAAATATACAAATGGTATCGATAGAAGAAACTAAGTCCTCCTGAATTCAGATGGATCAGATGTGCAGTTCTGCAGCTCTCCACTGGAGGGCAGTGCAGCGCTGTCTGTGGACAGCAGTTGACTTCAAAAATGACAAATCACATTACTCTTCTAAACATCTTTACTGATGGAGCTTTTATCCTTAGTTTTTAAATGAATTCATGTTTAAGTCCAACTCTATTTGAATCTGAAAGAATATAATCTTGTTTGTAAATATAGATGCAGCTCTTTTGGTTGCTAAAGCAGGGGAGCAGCTAACAATTGGTGGTCCCTGAAAAATATTTTACTTGCGATCCTAAATCTTAAATATATACTCCATGCGAACTAATAATAATATGCTAATAATGACAAAAATACCTATACTTTTTAATATATTCCTTGCCTCGTTTTTAATGTGAAGTTTAACGTCCACTCAACACATCAAAGTTGCTCGAAATAATTGTTACGGCAACTTTTGGATGCAACAAAAACTGCAAAATGGAGGGAAAGTGTCTGTGATGTTGATGTTATTAGCAAACCATTTTTTTAAACTGTCTTAGTCCTGAAATACATGTTATAATTCAAAGCAAACCTCACAGGCAAAATCTGACAGTACATTAAGTATGAAAAAGAGAATAATACGAGAAAACAATAATAAAAGGAAACTGTTCAAATACTGTGTATGTAAACATTGTACCAGGACAAATCTGGTAATAATATGACAAGTGAAAAGCGAGGAAGAAAAAGGAAATGTATTTGTATTATGAACAAAACAGCTGATTCTCAGTTTATTATCATACAAGACAAAGGGAAAGCATACAATCATCACATCTGAGAGGTTATAACTAGAAAAAGTTTGGCATATTTATCTGTACAATTCCTTAATAAAAGATTCGTAAATAATTCTAGGAATGTTTTATTTTTCATCAATCATCATTATTTCTCAAATACACAAAACTGAACCGTGATGTTTAGTAGTAGTAGATGGAGTAGTAGTCTGTATTCAGTTATTGCACATTTTAAACATGATTTAACAACATGTTCTTTCCGTATATCAAAGTTATAAATGTAAATTATGGTATGGGCCTTTAAGAAAAGCTAAATCATGCTTTATACACAATTGTAAGTGTCTACTGCAGTTTATTTCACCTCATGAGGAAGGACACCATCACCTTTGGTTTACCTCTCTAGTCAAATAACACATGTTTATGTATTCTGCATTTTAGTCCAAGAACCCCGTCACTGTCCTTTTCTGCAGAACTGAAGGACTTAAGGGTTAAGTCCTGACCCTGCTCCGTTGCAATAAGCTGAGAGTGGAAAAAGTGGTAGAGAAAGAAAAGAAAGAGGAGCAGAGGGAGGGGGGAGCGGCGTGACTTCTGGAGAGGAAAATAATAAGGAGAACTTTTGTCCTTGGAGGTGAGGGTCTCTCCACTGTAGTCCGGGGGGGTCAGCGGCAGCAGCTGTCCTGCTTGACCGACTCTGATGAAGCTGCAGATTCTCGCCTGCATGAATCAAACCCCGCTCCATTCTCCTCCTCTGCTCCCACCTGGACTCCCTTTCACAAAGAGAGGGGATTCCTCCTCTTAGGCCTCTTTCTTCAGCACTGAGGCAATCAGACTGTTGAACACGCAGAAGGAGATGAGACATTTTAAATTAGTGTTAGGAGAAAGGGTGAGAGAGAGAGAGAAGGGGGGGGGGGGAATGACATTTTTCATTTTCTACAATAAAAGGTACTACATTGAATTCTCGGAGCATAACAATACGGAGGAGTAAGTAATGGAATAGGAGCAGACGTGGTGTCTGTGTGTTAGCGGATAATGAGGAATTTAAAGATGGACGGTCCTCTGCTGCCATTCACTCACACTGTAACCCTGTGACTGTCACTGGCCCGAGTCTCAGCGCTGTCACAATACTGCACACAGACTCAAACTTCTCTAGTCATCCAGAAGTGGGCTTAAGGGGGTTTGGGCATTAGCGAATAAAGAAAAAAGCACCTGTTAACATACTTTATCACAGTATTATTCCATGGAGTTTGACTTTTACAATTACCACTGAGGTTGAGAGGCCATGAAAACAAAAAGCATATTACTGTAATAACAAAATGGCACTCATTTCAGACCATATCGTTTCTGTAAAATGTGTTTGCAGTCTTGATTTTTCTCAGCTAGCAAGTTTTGGTTTAAGTGTGTTTATAGTGTGCTCATGTTTTCACTGATGGCTCTTGTAACAGGTTGGGGATGAGGATGGGGAAGCAGAGAAATACTTGTGTCACAGATTATGAGGATGAAATACACCATACTGTATGTCAGAGAAAAACATTCTTCCAAGAGTGAAAAGCTAGACTCACATGGGATTTATATTCTGCTGAGGAATTCATTTGACAGCAAAACAGCTTCAAGGACTGTGCGAATGTCATAATAGCATCTCAAGGAATAAACAGGACTAGTCTGTACATTTTGCAAAGATCTTCAAAAACCCTTATCCTCAGGGTCGCCCTATAGACATGCCGATACAGTATGTGTCAAATAGTTTGTTTGATAAATTGCAAGGTACAATATCAATCTATAAACTCACCTGTATTAACTACTTGTCTTGTATAAGGGCCCTGTAATAAAATATGTGTTAAACCCCAGGGCTTCCAATGAGGTTTTTTTTTAAGACGGTGTAACCAAAACGCTTTACCATAAATATTAAAACAGGTGAAACACTAGTAACAGAAATAAGACCATCAGTAGCAGTTAATCATTTCAATAGAATTGTTATCTTAAGAACTTAAACTCAAAAGTCTGACTTTCAAATATCAAATAGTGTATGTCTACATGATGGATTCATATTCGTGCCTGTTTCCTCGTACTTTCTTAGTAAAAAGTAGATCTGAATATTCTTATACTTTGACATGTACTTGGCTTTGTTCTGAATCATACCACTGTTGAGCACTCATGTCTTTATGAGCTATGCGAGGTGAGGGAAATGAATATGTTTACATGGCCTCAGCTACCATTAAGAAGACTAAGGTCTTTTGTATTTTCTTAAGGAAATGTGGGTTTTTAAACAATCTGTGGAGCTGTTTTACACATGAGTCTTATTTCTGAGGACAAAGACATAAACATGGCCATTCCTCTACTAAAATGGTGTTCCTGACATTGAGGGGAAGGTTTTGAAATAGCATTTTTGAATATCTTCCAGAGAAACAAGACAACTTCCAGAATGATGTTTTAAATGAATAGCCAAAATATGGAAATAGAACATTTCAGCCTTTTTCTGCCTGATCAGGGAGTGTGGGGGTTTCACTTGGGGCCTTTAAACTTAGTATTTCGAAAATCCTATGACAGCCAACAATGTGTCTATTCATGTTTTCACTTCATCGTCCGCAGTTTTGGATCACCCTAAATCTGTTTTTATATGGTTCAGTAATCTAAAATAAACTAATCTGCTGCATTAAATCACTTCTACAGAGTTATATAATAACCCCAAAGCACCAGTTTACATACAAAATATATATCGCACACAGATGATTCCTAAACTACTGAAGCTGTCATACTGTGAAGCGTGTCAACACAATTACACGTTTCCAGGATTTTATTTAGTCCTCACACTCCTTAAAAATAACAACCATAGTCTTTATACATTGTAGTATATCATTTAGAAACATTATTTAGTGACATCATTACAAAGCGCAATAGTAATTTCAACCTCAGCACTCGGGCATAAAGAAAACCTGTCACGCACAAGAGAGGAATATTCTTCACTATTACAACTCTAAACACTGTTTTGACATAATTGCTGCCCTGAGAGTGAAGTGCAGAGTGAACCTCACGTATTACAGTCTTAACATCCCCCAGGGGCCGCTTTCCTCCCAGCGAGCATGCAGTCATTAGAAAGAACACACACAGCAGGAAGCCCCGAGACAAAATGCAAACAAGTCCACACATCATTGTTCTGTGTATCCTCACAGCCTAATGGCATAATGTTTCTTTGATTTCTCTCTTATAGAGGCATTCGGTTTCTGTGTATATACCGCACAACATTGTTTCTGCCATACAGTTTTGACAGCCCTATTGTCAGCAGGTGAACAATCTCTTCTGTCTCTCCTGGTAGCTTTTTTAATCTAACACAATGTGGGGATGTCACCTTCGAGTGTTCAATTCAGTTCCAATTTGGATTTCTCCTTTTCCGTCCTAATGAGTTCCAGTTTGGATGTTGTTGTTATTGTTGAACGAGAGCGGTGAAGAGGCAGCAGTTCAGGTTAGAGAGGGAGAGAGGCTGTGCAGCCAGCCGTCAGAACATCCTTCAGCGTGCGTGGATAAAAAGGATGAATGTTCTGGAAGTGTTCAAGGCCAAAGTGAGAGATGAGAGGAATCTGTTGGTTTGCTAATGGAGCAGAGGTGGCAGAGAAGTACAGTACCCTCTGTACAAAAACCCTCCTGCCCTGACCTCTTTTTTTGTAACCCTTTTTACACCTGACGTATTCTCCCCCCTCTTTTTCCAATTTAGTTTCCCCCCTACCTTTCTGTCCATGATCAGATAAATATTCCTGTCACCACTCATGACATTTATAATATTTTTCCAAGCCTTCAGCATTCAATTGTTACATCCTCAGCGTCTCTGAAGATGCAGGGACAAGCACATTGTACACCCAAAGGAAATTTCCCTCCAACAACAAAATTACACTCAGATACAAAACAAGCACGCGCGCTCAAGTATACAAATGTACGCTGGAGCACGCACAAGTGCATATTTAGCATACACGCGAGATAGACATACACATACAAATAGATGTTCTCACAAAGCTTGCAAATTCCATTACACTTCAAAAATCCCCAAGTCCAAAAAAAGGATTTGGGTTAATTTAGTAAACACAGGGTCAGAGCTGCCACAAGAGCTGAGAGGAGGTGATGTGTGTGTGCAAAAGCCTGTGTGTGTGTGTGTGTGTGTGTGTGTGTGTGTGTGTGTGTGTG
>CALSBZ010045362.1:38166-51872 GCA_943591055.1 Gobionotothen gibberifrons | reverse complement strand
GTGTGAGAGGAAGAAATGCTGACTGTGTGAAGCACAGAGTCCTGGCAGCAGCAGCAGTCTAAACCCAGCCACTCTCTCCAGAGATAGCGCTTCTTTCTCATTTGCTCTGGCCCTATTTTAATAATAGCTGTGCATAAGTAATTTCTAAAAGGCCAGGCAGGCACATGGGCGTGGGTGGGGGGGAAATTAAACTCATTTTATCTGTGAGCAGGTGGATTCCTATTTATCATTAACATGCATAGAATTTGCACAATGTTATTTCTTGCTGCTGCTACTGATGGAACGTCATCCAAATAATGTCGGAGGAGGGTCTGGATTTTTTTTGTGTGCTTATGCTGGAGTGAAATTCAAAGATAAAAGTAGGGGTGGGGGGGGGGGGGTTTTGCAATTTTTTGCAAACGGAAACTAATTCTGGGAAGCTTCTTATTACAGTGCAGGCTCATTTGGTTTGCATTAAAAGGGGGACAGGAGCGACATTAGGATTTCTGCCAGATTTCCAGGAGATGCTCCAATGTTCGCTCTCATATCATTTGTAACGCCCCTCTCCCCCCCTCTACTTACAGAAGTCCCTTTCCTCTTTTAACTGGCATTAAACAATCTCTGCTCATTATTGGCCCAATAATAAGACTGGAATATATTTGACTTCCTGATTTAGATCCTATCAAAATATTGGAATGTAAATGTGTAATTTATGATATGGAGGTTAATAATTGCTGGATATTCTTCGTGTTATTTTAGCATAATTCAACAGCAGGATTATTTGTCATTTTTTTTTAAATTAGGATTGTGTTTTTTAATTTGCTATGGATTGTTAATCCTTTTTTTTTTTTTAAGTACAGAGCTGTTTCCATTTTATCCAGTTCTGTCTTAAAAACCCATTAAATGTATTGTTAGTTGTATTTCTGCTGTATTTTGTGAATATATAAATATTGCTCTTAAACTATACTGTGGACGGCAGCATTTGTGAATAATGCGACTGATTGTTTGGTCTATAAAATGTCAGCAAACAGTAAACATTGTCCTCACATTAAGTCCATGGTGGACCTTTTTTAAATGTTCAAAATGATCCATTTAACAGTAATATAAAATATATATATATATATATTATGCAAAATAACTGATTTATTATCCTCTGAAATCCATTTCATGATTATTCTTCTTCTATCCATTCCTATATCTGCAAACACTTTCAATGCGATGATCAAACCCCACTGACACTTTGATATCCCTCACTGTCATTCCTGCATCCACATCCATGTTGTTGTCATGTAGTGGAACAACATCACACGCCACACTTTGCAGAGGGGGATCATGGGAGATCCGTCTGCAGGCGGGATTAGACTCTCCTTTACGGGCGATGAGAAGCGAGATGATGATGTGTGTCTCTGTCTCCTTTTCTCTCCCCTGACAAATAACAGCATGGCAGCTCATGGCAGCCCCTCGGCTCCTGACAGCCATCCAAGCAGGCAGGCAGTCAGCCATTGTTTTGTAATGTGTTTCACTCTGCCAGCGCTGATCCTTGCTAAGGTACTTACCACGCCATTGTTGTCTAAGTATGCTATTTTCTGGCTGGGCACCTCCACTATAGAATAGGGTGCTTTTTTCCCCTCTTTTTTTTTTTTTTTCTTCAAAAGAGAGGTTTGTTACAGTCACCGTCATGCTAATCCTGGTGTGTGATATGTATATGTGTCAACACAGAGAAAGAGAGAGAGGGGAGTCTTAACAGACAAATGGTCTGAATGGCAGAAAGGCAGATAGACAGACAAGTCCCATTCACTCTGTACTGTCCTCCATGACACCAAATTACTGTTTATCAAAATAAGACGAGCGGTATAATAAGGATACTTTAGGAGTGTGTCGTCTAATGCGTCCTCAATGTGTACAGGCCTTATGGTATTTCTACAGAAACAGTCACACAGCAGTCAGATTAACAGGGCAGGTCAGAGGAGGAGTAGCAATGATTGATTCAAAATGTATATACACTCACAACAGAACAGTGACTTTGAAGTAAAGTAAGAATGTAACGTGTTTTATATTTAAAATGAACAATGCTATGTTACATTTACAATCCTATATTTTGATATGTGTGAAATACAGCTTTTTTTTGCTGAGAGTTAGATTGATACAGCTCTCATAAATATGGAGCTACAGCCGGTTAGCTTAGCATAAAGACTTGGAACAGGAAAACAGCTAGCCGGGATTTGAAAGAAATCTGCAGCATCTCCAGATCGCACCGGTTAGCACAACAAAGAAGTTGTTCAGCGCAAAGCCCTTGTGCAGACAATAATGTAATAAGTGCCGTTGTGATATCTGGCAATAACGTTGAACCGTGAGGGTTCATTTTCTTTTTACATTTCTTTGTACTCAAAAAAGAGATATCACATGGTACATAGTGAGCTTGGTGTCTTGAAACTGGTGTCAATCTTCACATCCAACTACCAAAATGTCAAACTATTCCTTTAAATCTGATTGACCAACCAATAGGTTAACCTCGTGCTGTGTGGTAGGACATCGCTCAAAATTCACACAACTTAATTTTGTATTCTTGTGGAAATCCCTTACTTTCAAAAATAAGAAAATATCATACTCAAATTTCGAGGAACTTCAAATAAATTGTAGCAAGGGACAGGTAGAAGATTTCTTTCTGCTGTGAAAGGTCATGACACTTTTGTCACCAAAAATGTATGTGAACATGTTTCAGTTTATAGGTCTATATTCTAAAATCACGTGCGAAAATGAAAGAAAGTCCATTCATTATTACTTACTTTTGACCTCAGAACAGTCAAAAATATAAGAAACATCGTCTCTTAATACAAGCTTAAAAAAAACTCATATATAAAATATGTAGAGCAGAGACACCAAAATGTTCAGAGACACTACAGAGGATGCGTCCTCAGCCGCACTTCTTACTGTTGGGTGATGTATCACTGCCCAATCTCTACTTTAATTAATCATCACTTTGAGACCTTTTATTTTCCCATTTCTGGTTAAGTGTGCATATTTCACTCGCCCACTGCGACTGCGGAATAGAAAATCTGCGGGAGCATTAATAAGCCTAATATAGAAACATATTTGAACCCTGCTCCTCCACTAAGTAGATTATAAACATTTATTATAGCATGTTATCATAATATCCTGCACAGCATATTGCAAAACTTCTGTGGGCCAGTTTTTCTCCCGGTGCAGAGGAAGATCATAGTTAATTCAGCAGCGTTATGGTAATGTAGAGGTCCCTATCGGTCCCGGCATCACACATACTAACAAGCTTAGGATAAGCCCAGCCTGGAATGGTATGAGGTTTGAATTTCTGGAACCAGCGCGGTCTCTGCAGCCAAATCTCACTTCAGCAGAAACCAGTGGGGTGATTCCTCTGCTTAAAAAATTAGTGCTAGTGCATATATATTTTTTGCAAGGAAAGGAGGTTTTGTACCTTTGCGAGGAGAAAAATGCACTGCATGTAAAAAAAGAAAATATTTTAAGGATGGCAAAAATCGTCTTGAGAGGGCTAATCAGCTGGCAACTCTGAAAAGCCTGTAATGTGCATTAAGAGATTTATACCCAGCGCAGAGGTAAAGCCTGGCAACATTGTTGACTCATTTAAAGATGCCAACATCTCAACTTTGTGCACTGTTAACAAACGCACACGTGTTAAGTTGGTGTACTCTGCACTTCTCCTGTCTCTGTAAATCGCAGTGTATCTGCCATAAGCATGTTATGCCCCAGGGCTCATCAGCACCATGTGATCCCAGGAAGGGCTGCCACTGTGAGACAACATGATAAATCCTGTTTGTGAGACTCTGCGGCTCTCAGCTCTTAGCTCTAATCTAACCACCCTCCACCTCGAGCACAGGAGAAGAGCGTCTGTCGATCTGGGAGAAGGGAGAGGAAGAAAGGAGCCGGGGCGCGGGGCCGTACACATTACTGTACATACAGATTATCACCATCATTTCAGGAAAACAGGCTGTTTCGCAAATGAAAAGTGCAAAGGTGCTCCTCAGCAGCAGACGGGCAAACAGCAGCAGACTGGAGGTGGCCAGAAATATCTATTTGTATTGAGATGCGATAACATTTGAAATAGAGATTTGTAATGTAATACATGTCATTTGTAATCCATGGCATGGTTACTGATCTTGATACTGACAAAAAAGCAGAGCATGGATTTGATATAAATGAAAAAGTGAAGCTGATTTTGTGGTCTTAAAAAAACCATTATTGATGTCAGCCTTTTCCAAACCAGTTTGCACAATGCTAACCAAGCCATCCTTAATAAGAGAAAGCTGTCTTTATTTGGCAGTATACTAAAATGATGTCTTCTGGTGTCTTGTACTCTGGAAGGAATGTGTCTTACAACAAACATCCAGTGCTAAAGGGGTGAGAAAGAGCGAGGGAGCAGCAGTTGGAAGAAGTATGGTGGAAAATCCCAAACAAGCGGGTTGGAAAAGTTTCTTGAGTGGATGATTCAGATATAAGAAACTGTGCGTTCAGATGAAGGAAATACGGACTACCAGAGAATATTTGTTTGTCATTTGCATGCGTGTTCGAGTATTAAATCTCACTGCCAGACACAGGGAAACACTTGAACCTTACCTTGTATAACCCAAAAGTCCCATGTGGCCACTGTAGCTCTGCATTGGTTTGCCTTTGAGCATATTTGAACTGCATTATGCTTATAATTGTAATGAGAGCTTTATGTCACCTTTTCTAGAATAAGAAAGCAACAATAACATTTCTTTATATATTTTGAAACCAATCAAATAAGCAATTTTACACATGTGGGAGAATATTGCTTAATAGATTCTGTTGATCAACATATCCTGGCACAGCAGAAATTGAAAACAGGTAATTTAAACCGAATTCAGCATTAAGTGGTGTAGAGAAGGGAGTAAACTGGAGATGGACTTTACACTAAAGTTAATCCTATCCGTACATGCAAAATGATGATTGTGACTGCACATGATTGCCTTTTTTCTTCCACAAAGTTTGCATTTTTATCAAAGACAATAAACCTTAAGTCATTCACTCACCATGTTAAAGTAAAGGAACATCGCACAACCAATAGACAAAGAAGAAGAAGAACTAAAGTTAAAATGTTCAGTTTATCTTCATTTGATTCTCCTCTGTTACTGCTTCAGCATCCGTCTGTCTGTCTCTGTCTGTCTGCCAGCCTGTCTGTCTTCTCTTCCTCTCTAAATGATAATTCAGAACATCACAGATTTGGCACTTGTAGCAGGTCTCGGGGAAAAATTAATTAATGCAAACTCCAAGTGCTATCAAAATTATACATTTGGAGCGAGTGCAGATACAGATACAGAGAGAGAGAGAGATGTGAGGACGTTCTGGTCTCATTAAGAGAGCAGGCAGAGTGGAATTAGTCTGAATATAATGACAGGCCACACTATCTCATGTAAAAACAGCCCTGTTTTCCTCTCTCATTCATTGGCACTAGTAATTAGTTTTGGCCCTAAAACTGTCACCCTTTACTCTAGAAAAAGGCAGATGCGATTTGAGGTGCAATTTAATCTTGCTTTAATGAAGAACTAATGGACGCATTGCAAATTACTTTTTCCTCCCCTCCCCTTCAACCCTCTGTGTGATTGAACAGGGGCTTGGGAAAAAAATCTATTTCCTGCTTTTGAAAAGATCAAGAGTATCTTTGATAATGGTGAGAGCGTCACCGGCAGCTTCATTGCATCGAGCCAACAAGCTCTTTTACCCGAATCACAATTCAGTGGAGAGGAGGCCACAATTAGTGACAAAGCAGAGAAAGCGCTGCGGGGCCGGGGCGAGCAGAAAGCCTCTCGGTGCTCCAGGCTCCTTGTTAGGAGCAGGCCCTGGAGGTGTCACACAGGAACAATGAAGCCTGATAAATTACCCCCCTGAAAAAAATAAACTGAAAAGATGTACTACTAATTTTCAATTACACCTATAATGCATTCCCAATTGGAGAGAGAAATTGGACATGTGTGGAGGAGAAGCTAACAACCATAGGCTCAAAACACCTCTCTGTTTGTCTAAGAGCCTATGATATCTAGAGTGTATTAGCAATAAATTACATGGTGTTTAATGTAACAGCTCGCTGGTGATTTAACAGAGAACAAGAAGGAATATTGATGCCAAATAATGTGTCCTTATTACATTAGATGTTTTTTTTTGTTAGAGGATAATCACAGCCAACAATACCAAATTGCATTCTCATTTAATTGAGCCTAGTCCCAAAAAGAAATATGTTTTTATTTTGAAAAAGAACATTTGTGTTTTCTTTTTTTCAGGAGAGAGAGAGACAAGAGGAGAGAGTTTGAAGTGTGTGTGGGAGCTGCCTGTCTGCAGCTCTCTAAACCACTTAAGAGACACTGTGTTTCAAACTGGCATCGCTAACGGATGATGTTGTAGAGAATATATCAAGGCCAAATAATAGTCCTTGAAACGGGTGAAAGGGGATGTGAGAACTGAGGAGGGTCAGACATGTGGAACATGTGTATCTGTCTTCCTGTGTGTGAATGCATTTGACTACAGCAGGAGCAAGGCAGAAAGCCTAATGGGAGTGGGCTTAACTCTTGCACACAGCCTCGCTACATATCTGATTACTGGGACCAGTAATTTTCTTTCCTTAAATAAGGAAGAAATTGGATAGGATGAATGAAATTTGGCTGTCATATTGCAATGATGGTGCAGCAGGGAGATTATGTGTTTCACATAATCGTTCATCATTTCCCAACCAGTGTTCGGGCTTAGCATAATGGAATTGGTAAACTGGTTTAAATCAGAACGTGAGAACAGACTATCAGGCAGACTGTGAGGGTCTGTGGTAATGTCTTCAGACCAAGCAAGAATATTTTCAACACTGTGCTGCACACACACACACACACACTGAAATACCAAACACTACAGGGAGAGGCTGTCTGCATCTCTGTCTCTAACCACTGTCAGAATACATCTAAACATGCCTTAAAACACGCTTGTTTTTCCATGATTATTTTACCTTATTTCACCTTTTCTCTGCCTGTGATTTAAGCTTGTTTCATGCATGGACTTACATTTTGTAGAAGAGTGTCCGGACTATGTCTCATCCTTAAGTGATGAAGATAGATGATCAGACAAGCCAAAAACCATTTTAAATGTTGTTACATATCAACAATCTCCTTTCAGATATTAATAGAATACATCTAATCGATTCAAATAATAATAATATAATAATAATAATAAACCTTTCATGAAAAAAGCAGCCCAAAGTGCTGATGATTAAACAATGAAGTACAATTGAACAATGGGATTACTATTCATATTACAATATTTGTTATACATAATGGATACTTTTATGTAGCCTTTGAGTGTGCACGTTACCTTATTCGTCTGTCTTAGTTCAATCATTTTTTAACTTAAGCATTTTCCTCTGCACTGCATTTGAATGTGCCCAGAGTCTGATTTCACGGACTGAGTAATACGTTGTCGATGTCCACTCACTGTTTCCTACATGTGTGACCACTGTATGTCGATAATTCTTCTTTATAAGGTATGACACATGTTTTGTGTATACTTATATTGTATACAATTAAAGTGTTTCCCCTATACTATTAACAAAAAGTCTGAAATTAAACGTATCTATCATACCTGTTGAATGTATCTGGAAATGACTACGATTCCTTAAAAAGGGACACTCAATGGTATTTTACTATATTAATAATTTGTATTTTAATTAACGGAAAGAGTTTAGATGAAAAATAAGTATTTTATTTCAGTTGATCATAATAAAAAAGAAAATACTTTTTTATGGAAGCTGATGCTGAATAAAAAAATGTCCTGCAATAATCTGTGTACTTGTGCTTCTTCACGAATTGTTATTATTTTATTTTTTGTATCCATTTCAAAACTTTTCCTAGGTTGATTCATTTTAAGTCATGCCCAACCAACTGATCATCTTGATGTTATGTCCACGCAGAAGTCAGAATTGGAAGTTACTTAAAATATATAACACAATTTGACAGTTTACATTTATGAGCCCAGCACTGATCAAATCCAACATTTCTCAAATTATTATTGTGATACATTTCAAATAAGAGATTATTGTCTTTATTTGATACACATATTTTTCCCATTGAAGTTTGTTTTACCCTTGAGCTTTGTATTGAATCTCATGTGGAGTCTCATGGAGCCAGATCAGAATGAACATGTGATTTTGAGGAATAACAGTTCCCAGGTTATCTGTTGGCCACTAGGTGTCACAGTGGTTATTTCTAAAAGACACGTTGCCGCCTGCTCTCTGTTTGAAGACCCTCAAAGTAAGTCTAATGTTTTTTTGTCTTAAATGAGCCAATAATTTATTAATGTATAACATTAGCATCAAATTATCCTTAACTATTTATCAGCTGCATTGTTGATAGATAAAGGTTTGAATGACGCTGGAAAGTGCATTTTATAGATTTCACTGTACCATATTATGTCCTCTGTGAAAGATAAGTGGAGGTTATCTAAAATGATTATGTTAAACCTGATATTTGATTTTATAAATGTGTAAGTAAAGGCCCTAGCAATAGAAAGAAATATCAATACAGCATATTGTGTTGAGTCAAGGATCATTGAAAATAGGTGTGACTATCACTCTACTGCAGATAAACTTCAGCACAGTGATTCTTTGATATATTGTATACCTCTTCCAGATCTACAGCACATGTCAGTCACACAATTACTGGGACATTAACATTAAACGTCTCAATAAGGATTTGTATAGAACAAATGTAGTGTTCCGATGAAGGTTGTCTTCCTGTGAACTGCTTAAAAAAGCTCTCGTATTAAGAAGATTCAGGTCTCATCAGCAGCTTCATCATGACATAAATTGTATTGTATGATTTGTTTTAATCCCAGTGGCCTTGCAGGGGTTTACTGGACCTAATCCATACCTGAAGTATAACAGAGCACAGAAACCACAACTCTTCATATTTGTAAGGTATGGTCGTTCTTGAGCAGAACACAAGACGTTTGTTTTACCAGAACAGGATGAATTATGATTTAAGACTTCAGGTAAAACCGGAGATTGAGCAAGTGATTTTAGTTAGAAATTCTTCTAATCCAAAAATATGTGGCACAAATATGTATTACTTTGTGATTCCTTAAATGATTAATACTAAGTGGAGAAACCAAGGTTTTTCTTGGAAAAAATGTGATTTAACACAAGACACAAAGGTTGCCTTTGGGGGACATTTTCTAAATGACAGTTTGTAGGACACTTATGGCCACTCCATGGCATTTATAGGCTAAGCAGACTAATGATTTTACTATCCCTCTAATGTAAATGAATAGACGGTTGACTGCTTTAGCCAGTATTTAAACTTCATTATGAAAAGTTAAATACTTTTGATTAATATGATAATCCCTGTTGTATTATCATATTATTAGATTTTTGTGAATGATGCATGTAAACATAATTGTAATATTGCAAATAGGAGAGAGTGAGCTCATTTAAACTGTGGGGTAGATTGAGAGCATCATAACTTTACACTATAGTGTTTAATCTGCAATTTGCACCTCCCTTTGTTCTTGATGTAGCCTACATGTTTTTATAGTTGTACTTTTAACTTTACTAAGGGTGTTTGTACACAATTTGGCATCCATTTGGAATAGCCTAGATGCAAAGTAACTATTAACTAATGATGTAAAATAAAAGTAGTGGAGTACAAATTACAATATTGGCATCCAAAATGTATTGAAGTATTGTGAGAATAAAGTAGCATGGGACGATGGAAACACTACCTCAAACATGCTGCCTACAGTACTTTAGTACATGTATTCAGTTACTTTCCACCATTGCCTTTACTCTCTTAAAGGGCCATGACAACCAAAATACAGCAGGAAGATGTCAGTTGGAGCTCAGCTGTAGTTTTTTTTATGTATAGCCGTTAAGAAACAGAATCGGGCTTTTTTGGCATAGTTTATATCGAGGTGTAACAGTAAACATAGCAGTCTACCATGGAGTCACCTCTCCTGCCTCCACACGTCTCCCCTGGTGCCTCAAGGAGCACCTGTCGTCCCGACATCCTTTGCGTGTCCAATATGGAAGAACTGGTGGTGGAGGTCCGTGGCTCCAACGGGGCTTATTACAAGGTAAATACCGGCTTATCAGTTTAGCGTCAAACACGACATCATCGTTGAACGATACAATATTTAAGTTTGATTCTCACGGTCCAGGCCAACGGTTTCCAACTTGCTCTGAACCCAATAGCTGCTTGCTATTAGCTTGTACTAGCAATGCTAGCCAAAATTAGCTGGCTAAGCTAGCACCGTTCACTTGTTATTGCTAACTGACACTTTTTAACGACCTTTCTTTATACTTAAAATGGACGAAACAAGTTTTTATCTTAAGTTATTGAAATATATATACCATAAATGCTTTTATTCAGTGTTTTTGACGAGCGTTTACAGCTTCACCAAGCTAAAAGTTAGCTTACTGTTGACGTAAAAAGATGTGGCTCAACTTAATTGTGTTTAGACCTATGGTTTAGACGCTGCTTTGAAAAATATGTGCTGCCGATTGTAGCTGTATATCATGTATTCGTTTAGTGGAGTTATATAACTGATATCAGGGCTGTTGATTATATATATTAATATGTTATTAAAGTATGTGATGTTTAGGAGGCACCGTGGCTAGTTATGACAGGGATTCTGAAAGGCACCAACTCAACGGCTGTCTATTACTTGATACTTCATCACGTCGAAGCTATTTTTTGTATGTGTATGTGTTTGCCAGCTGTTCCTTGTCAATCCTGACCAGCTGGCATGCCAGGAGAGGGTCACTGATACCGCAGACTAAAAAGCTATTTGTAGACCTACTAGCTGTCTCTTTGCCTCCCATCTCATCTCCTCCGTTTCCTCTCTCCTTCTCTGGTCTCCTCTGCTCCACGAGCTCTTTCATTTGATCCTTTCTGGCCTCAATTCCTCACATGACTTGTTTCTGAGTTCCCCAGCTTGGTTACATGACTCATCATGACTCTTGAACTTTTTGTATGGCTCTTATTCTATTTTTCTATAAAAATGCAATGTGATTGACACCCTACCTACAAACCTTTAACTTTGGAACTGTCTTAACTTCCTGAACACTAAGGACATTTTTGGTGTGTGTTTACATCCAGTCAAAACACTTCTTTACAGTTAACAGTCTCGATGTGTATGATCTGCAAAAAATACTGGAAAACTATTTATACACTTCAACTAATGCTTTTTACAATCATAGATTAATTTGTATTTTTTATGTTTTGATCAATCATTCTCCCTCTACACAATATAACATGGCCATCACAACTTCTACAATACCTTCAAATTGTATGTTAATGGTTTGAATTGATTGTTGTTACAGTTTGATTCCTACCAGCATTACAAAGTAACATGAACTGTCTCTGTTACTCTTAATAACCAGAAGCACTTGCTGTGAATAGTCTTGTTGGTAATTATGGTCTGCCTTGAACTTATATATGTTTTTATCACAACCCAACAAACAAGGTAGTTGTTTTTAGGCCAAGTCTCTAGGTTATGTGCTCTTTACATTGCATTAGTCCGACTTTTGTTGAGCTCCTGTAAATGAATACCAAATTCCTGTAATGCATCCTTTTTTAATATTGTTTATTTCCATAAGTCAAAGTCAACACTCTCTTTCTTGTACTTAAAATGGGTGGCACCTAATTTGAGTCAGCGGTCATGTTCTTATGTGTTTACCCCGGTCTGTGTGTCCTGCAGGGCGTTGTCAAAGATATCCACGATGACTCTCTCACCATTGCCTTTGAGAACAAGTGAGTGGCTCTTTTTTCTCTGTTCTCGCTGTTATTTGTCAAACATGACAAAATGTAGTACATATGTAGTACACTGCCATGTTTTAGCAAGGTAATACATATATGTTATTTTCAGTTGGCAGCCAGAGCGCCAGGTTCCCTTCCATGATGTCAGGATGCCACCGCACGCTGACTGCAAGAAGGAGATTGGAGAGGGCGAGGAGGTGGAGGTGAGGAGGACACACACATGTATACATATATTTTAATTCCCTTCATTATTATACTTGTGTCTTACTCTGTTGGGGTTTTAATCTCCCGTCAGATCCTCTCCAGAGCCAATGATCAAGAGCCTTGTGGTTGGTGGCTGGCTAAAGTCTGCATGATGAAGGGAGATGTGAGTATAGTTATGACACATGTTTTAGTGGTGCTCTGTTGTAGCCTTATTGTCATTCACTAGCAGAGCATTGATCGAAGTATGTAGCTAATATAGTTGTTATGCTTTTATTAAAGTGGTATTTGAAAAAACTTGTTTTCACAATTGCACTTTATATAGTCAAATCAATTCATCAGAATCATTATATGTTATCGTAGTAGACATTTGGTTTTTCATCAGTTGCTTCATTTTAGAATGCAATCAAATAAAAAAAATAAAAAATACGATAAAATTATATATATATAAGCATAAGAAGTTAAAGTAAGGATGTGCAAAAAATCTAATTGAATAAATATATTTACATAAACATTAGAAGTAAAGTAGTATAGTTTAAGTAGTGTTAAAATGTTGGTGTTTATTATTTATTCCCACTGAGCATGTCTCTCTTCTCAGTTTTACGTGATAGAGTATGCAGCCTGCGACGCCACCTACAATGAGATCGTGACCTTTGAGCGTCTGCGTCCGATCAACGCTAACAAGGCCATCACCAAGAACTCCTTTATCAAGTGCACTGTCCCCGTTCCTCAGGATCTACAAGAAGCGTATGTTCATTATCTTTCCACTGACAACTTCAGGAGGAACACATCTGAAATCCATGTACTTAATAATGCAATGATAGTAATGAAAAATAACGACTGTTTATATAGAAGATTGTTTATTGTAGGTGTTGCATTTATCTTTATATATCTCCAATACTGTTGGAGATAGTATTTGTTTACATAAAGGATTAGGAAATATTAACTAAAACATTTTTCTCATGTACCAGGTGCCAGAATGATGGCGCCCATAAAGAGTTTAAGAAAGCCGTGGGAGCCTGTCGCATCACATACTGCCCTGAGACCAGCGAACTAGTGATCGTGGTAACAGGCTTTGGACATTTTGATATTCATTTGAGCATCCACACTATTACATGATATGTTACGACTTCTTCTTGCTCATGTTTAGACAATGGTTGACTCACGTCACTTATGATTATAGTTGTCGTCAACAAGGGAGCAGCCCAACATATTTGATTTCTTTCTTTACATTTTATTTCCTGTGGTTGTATGTGTAGTCTACCAATGAGGCGACAGTGAAGCGTGTGTCCTTGCTGAGCGACATGCACCTGCGCAGCATCAGGACCAAGCTGCTGCTGATGTCACGCAACCACGAGGCCACAAAACACCTGGAGGTCAGTGGGTTTAGTCGCTCTTGTGAACACATGAGGTCACACATAAAGCTTTAGCGCTATATTATATGAATTACGTCTGGAGAATCAGGTCGGCACATTAGCCGGGGTTTCCCTTTTTGCACATATTGGGCGAAACAGGAGATTGTCTTTTTCGGTCTCTGACATTGGTGTTCTCAAAAAAAGAGGTAATGTCTAGACAACTTAATGTGTAAAGGGGGAACCATTTGTAACCTCAATCTGATAATTGTTGTGAATAGTTTTACACCTAATAATCCTGATAATGAGTGTTGAATCAGAAATGAAACAATTTGAGATATGTAAACCCAAAATTAGATGTTTTTTATGTTTC
>CALSBZ010045362.1:15120-33166 GCA_943591055.1 Gobionotothen gibberifrons | reverse complement strand
TGAACTCGCCATAGCTGCTAACTTTTCTTCTTCATGTATTGTGTTCGTTTTGTTGTGTTTTCTTCTTGTTCTTCATTTGTTATTTACGGGCGGCTGGCTTTTCGGCGCAATACCGCCCCCTGGATTATATATAGTGTAGTGGATACTGCCCTGAGTGACAGACTTGTTTCCCACTCGTAAAAAAAGGCGTATTCGCCGTGTGACTGCATGTGCCGAACCGGTACGGGACGAATACGGATACCGTTACACCCCTAGTATATATATATATATATATATATATATATATATATATATATATAGCACCAAATTGCAACTAATCTATATCTACTGGCACTTTTCACATTGAACATATGCTCTTTTATTAAATAAACTAAATGCTTTCATTTGAAGTTGTGAGTTTAATGTTTTTGACCCTAAGAAACACTGATGCATTCATCAATAACAATAATCCACAGCTCCAGAGGATGTAAAACTAAATATATCCCAATGCCAACCCCCCGCCCAAAAAGACTGCCTCCGCTGACAACAGAAAGATTTGACTCACATTATATGACGTCAAATACAAACACTTTTTAGAAGAAGAGCAGAAGCCATATACTTTGTGGGATAATCGGCCTGCAACTAATTCATATTTTTGTTATCTATTTTTTCCGCAATTAATTATCTGTAAAAGAAAATAACATTTGAAGATAATAGACATTCATTTGAATATTCAAATATTAACCAGCACAAATTATATTTGTTATTATTATATTTCACCATCTTGCAAATAACTGGGAAACCTCAATATATTTTTTTAAATACATTTTCCGTCTACACTGTTAATATTAAATGCCATACAAATGTGTGATGATCATGTCCTGTGGTGTGAATTTCACTGTACGTGTGTCCTGTTTTGCGCATGTGTTGTGCCCTGTTGGTGCTCGGCGTTTGTTTGTTTTGCACGGTGTGTGTGTGTAGGACATGGCGGAGCTTCTTGCAGAGGGACAGCAGCTAGGGGAAGAGCTGAGGAGGCAGTTTGTGGATAATACACAGGGAAGCAGCCTAGTGAGACTCAGAATAAACAGCACGACTGGATGTGTGTATGAAGATTAGGCATTTGTACTGAATGATGAGCCTTTATAGGAACAAGCACACTCTCAGAGATATTCTTGATTTTCTGAAATGAAATAAATACTGTTATACAGAGTGGCGTTTGCTTTCATTGTTCTCTTTATTCTTACCATTTCTGCCTTCATTCCTCTGCTAGGAGGTGGAAGAGCTCCGTCTGGAGAGGATGCAGATTGATGAACAGTTGCGTCAGGTCACCCAGGGTCACCGCCCAGGTGACAGAGAGAGGGGAGAGAGGGGGGAAAGAGGAGGAGGAGGAGGGTACAATACAGATGTCAGTGCCAACGCCTCATCTTCCTCTTTACATGGCAGTCGCTCTTACAACGGTCAAGGGCGCGGGCGCAGAGGCCACGGCTACAGCACCGGATATGGTATGGAACAAACATTCAAAATGATCAACTTATTTACGGTCAGACATTGTAATTACACATTGTAGTGTTAACAATGTGTCATTTGTGCAGAAAATCATAAACAGTGTGAAAGGATCCAACTGTGCCATAGTATTACAATATCAGAGTGTGTTAGAGGGGCATACAAATAATGCTTTTTTTTTGTTGCTAAGCCTTAAAGGTATACTAAAATGTATTATTTATTATTTATTTTTGACTTTCCTGGGTTCTGATGAATATTTATGCACCCCAAATCCTATCACCATGTTTGCTGCTCTTCCTCAAAACGTTCTGCACATTCAAAACATGTGCATTTTGAGAATAAAGTCATAGTATTTTTTGAAAAAGAAAGGACACAAGTGATTCCCAGTGTTTGACCATCGGTCCTAACCTGTCTGTGTGGCGGTCTCTCTCTCGTCCGTTTGCTTGGCTCTTCCAGGCACCAACTCTGAGCAGTCCAACGCCTCTGAGACAGACTCAGAGCGCAGGGATGAGCTCAGCGACTGGTCCCTGGCTGCAGACGATCAGGACAGGCGAGTTTCTTATGTTTATTTTGTATCAAATCCACAAATGTAGAAAATGTGAAGCTGTTTTTAGTGTTGGCTGTATCATCTCTACTGAAATGCAGCTACATGTTATATTGACTGACGGGTTGACTTACAGGGAGAGGGAGAGAGGCTCCCGGCCACAGAGAGACAGCCGCAGGAGGCCCGGACCCGGCAGAGGCAGAGGAGGGCCTGGAGGTCGGGGGAGAGGAGGAAGAGGAGGATACAGCAGCAGCTCTGGTAAAAGTCACACTTGGAGGATTTGAAGAGTAGCACAAACAATTGCCTTTCTCTCGTAAAAGTCAAGTTCGACTTACCTATAGAGTTCTGCAGGAATAAGTCCTTAACCCGGATATGAGCTTGCATTTAAACTTTCTTGAAGTACCTCATCTCCAAGTCAATGGGTTTTTTGAATGAGTTTTGTTTCGATGCATATATTATATAAAATATGTCTGTCATAAAAATGGCGGTTGCAAGCAAGTGACTAACTAAGCTTCATCACGTCAAACTTTAGCCACCATAAGTCGTTTAGATTGTTTCTAGCTTTACGTTAGCTATTTACTTCTGCCGATTGCATTTGTAGTTCAACTATTGAACATATAAGTATCATATTGATTCTTAGTCACAAATAAATCCATTGGCTTTCTGTAGCGAGAGCCCTTGCAAGCCTACAGATATATGCCATCATTGCGTCACTCTGTGAATGTTGACCCTTCAGCCGGGCCTCGCGACCATGACGATAACAGTGCCTACAGAGTTGCGGAGGCAAACACTGAGACAGACCAGACTGCTGATACGGATGCAAGCGAGTCCAACTTGCCTGCAAACCGACGCAGGAGATCCCGAAGGCGCAGAACAGACGAGGAAACCACTCTGATGGACGGCGAGTCGGACAACACCTCAATGAGCGAAAATGGAATAGGTAGGGAAGCCACTGCTTACCAGACTTACACTCCCAAACTCAAACAGTACAAACATCTCAAACACTGTTGTCAAAAGGTCTGTCATACATTTCCTAAAGCTACTAGTTCTGTTTCCAGCTGTGGGAGTTGTGCAGAATGTGCATCATTTCCCATTTGAAGTGTCAAAGGAGCCTGTGCAGTTTAAAGACAGGCCTCTGGTCTGAGGCATTTTAAGCCTCAAATCCCTCTCTTTGTGCTGGCCTAACACCCTTAGATGACTCAGAAGCTAAACCTCAGCATCGTAACCGTAGTCGACGTCGCCGCGCCCGCCTGCCTGAGGAGAGGCAGCCAGGTAACCATGGCTACTGCCAGTATACCCCTCCCCTAAAGTGCTCCTAATGGATTGGCTAAAAGGTTGCACATATCACCAACAACATACTAAATCAAAGAGTTGTTGAAATGGTTTAGATCTTATTAATAATGATGTAATTGCTTGTTTTTGGATGTGGTTGATTTACTAGCCTACACTGTTCACACTGGTTTGCCGTGCAATTTAGAAATATGCATCGTAATACTTGTTCACTAACGACTATAATACAGCTTGTCTGTCTTCACGTTGTCAGGCTGTCAATGGCAGTCCTTGTTTGTGTGGTGTGTCATAGTAAGCCTAACCTCTAACCCTCTGTTCTGTGTTACATGTCAAGAATACATGGCCTCAAGTTAGGCTATTGTATTCTACATACAGAAGTCTCAAAGTGCTGATAGGCTCCTTTCAGACAGGATCTATTTGAAATGTTCTTCACAACACTACCAAAGTGTTGTGTGTGAAATTAATATGTTCTGATTGTGAGTGACAAATCTGCTCAGTTTCACAGCACTAAGAGAGAACTCCTGATTCAATGTCATGACCAGGTTTTTTTTTTTCTGTGCGTAGTGTCAGTGGCTGACTACATATCCCGGGCTGATTCTCAGAGCAGAGAGATGGCAACCACCAAGGACACCAATAAAAACAATGATGTGGTTAGTATCTAAATGTCACGTCTTTATTCTGGATGGTTTCTATTTAAGGTTAAGGTTGAATTTGTTTCAATTTATGTTTTATTTTTATTAGGGCTGTCAAACTATTACACATTTTAATCAGATTAATCACAGCTTAAAAATGTATTAATCATGATTAATCACCATTCGAACTATGTCCAAAATATGCCATTTCTTTATGTATATTGTTGTGGGAATGGAAAGATAAATGAAAGAAGGCGGATATATCCATTTAACATACAGTATGTATGTATGTATGTATGTTTATTATAACATTGTTCTGTGTGTCAAAATGAAAGAGAGCCCACACACACCTATCAATCATCAAACCGTGGGGTCTTATTTCATTACGTGTTGATTTCTATCAACACGTAATGTTGTATCGATGTATAGAGATGTACTACAGCAAAAGTATTCTCCGTCGGGACTCCCTGCAACAACACCACGCCGTTATCTTGATTCTGATTGGCCAGAAGACATTATCAGAGATGTTCTATTGAGAAGACGATCACTACGTGACAAAAGTTTTCAAAACCGTTTCTAGTCTTTTGTATTTCCAGACAAGTGGCTACTGAAATCAATCTTACTAACTGCTGTCTGTGCAGTTTACTCCGCGCAAGTTGGCGGACTTTATTTTGCTTACTTTAACATCATTTTTCATGGTGGGGCTAAGCCATTTCTTGGTATGGCTGTAGCCTACCCCAGCCATACCCTGGCGCTGCCACTGGTGGGATGTATGGGGCGGGCCATTCTGCGCATGCGTTAAATGCGTTAAATATTTGAACGCAATTAATTCAAAAAATTAATTGCCGCTGTTAACGCGATCATTTTGACAGCATTAATTTTTATAAATGATATGGTCACAGGGCAAAGACAACCAAATAAAATACTGTTAAAACCTACTTGCGTAAAATAACAATCCACAAATTGGAAAAAAGAGAAATGAATGATCAATATAATATGTAGGATATAGTTAACCGCTAACAAGTACATCATTATTCTCATAAGTACATTGTCAATGGTAAAATCTAACTGGAGGGTCAATAGTAATGTTTTGTGCTCTAAACCTCAACCATTTTACCAATCGATCGTCAGAGATAACAACTTATTTTCTCAGGTTTTCATTCCATATATTTAATCTACAAGATTCTTACATTTGGAGTTTATTAAGTTATCATTTTTTTAACCACTTTCGTTGTAATTTGTTTAAATATTGCTACTCTTATTACTTGGAATAAGTAAGAATCTGTGTTATACTTTCTCAGTAGAAGGAGAAGTGGGTTTTTAATTTAGAGAGTTCTCTAGTAGATGATTCCCAGAAGCCACTTCAAGCTTTACATGACCCGAAATACATCACTATGGTTATCCGTCGCCTCACCGCAGTCTCTCCAGCCTTTTGACTCCATGTGTCTAACCCTCATTTCTGTCCAGGGTCAGGTGGATGCCATTACTGAGGACAGCCCGCCGTCGGCCCCGGCAACTACCAACGGCTCTATCAACAATGCCGGAGACGGTGAGCGCAACAAGACTCCCGCCAAAGTCTCCTACCAAGGGGACTGCAACCCACAACCTGTCGCTAACGGGGTCTCCTAGTCAGACCTGGGCGAAGGAAATGGTTTCAAATATTTGAAATTCTTTGGCTGCACTCAATTGAATCTCCCTGTCTCTGGAGCAGCTTTGTAAGGAAAGCATTTAAACACAAGCACTGTTCTCTTTTTTACAAGTATTTGAAACCTGTTCCGCAGTTTAAGAGCTCTGAACTCCCCTTTACACGTGTTCTGTCCAACTATTCATTTTAATCGTTTTTTTTTTTTATTACAATAGTTCTTCCTGTATAAGCTTGCCAAAGATAGTCAAACACACACGGACATCTACTTAACTGTACTTCTCAGTCCACTCTTCTTCACTGAATGCAGTATTTATAAAATGCAGACAGGGATTATTTTTATTTTATTGGTAAAAAAAACAATATCATAGCAGGATTTTAGAATGTGTCTGCCTTTTACCAGGTGGACTCGCAACCTTTTTTCAGGATGTTTTGTGCATCTGAAGTAGTAAATAAAATATTCTGCATGAGCAGCACCACCGTACAGATAGGTTTGTTCGGAAACCCAAGTATGTCTGACATACATGTGATCATCTGTTGTGCCTTGAGAGTAGATTCAACATGTTGTTGCCTGGCTCTGCACAACATCTGAAATCTTTTCACTTATTTCCGTGTTACTCCATCACCCCCGCCTCCTTGTGCTGCATGGGTCCTTCTGGCTCTGTAGGCAGGTGGAGGCCAACACTGAAAGAGCGTGAAAGGATTTCGGAGGCATATCTCTATAAAATCAGGTGTGTCTATTCTTAATGTTTGTGGAGAAAATGAGTCCAGTTATCCTTTATATATATATATATAAATATATCTGTTGAGGAGTTTGACATTAGCTGCTTTCTGTTTTTCAATATGCAACCACTTTGGTCATATAAGAATTGTTATAACTGCGTGTCTGGAAAAGAAACAAACAATTGAAGAGTTGTTTTCTTCGCACTGAAACATAACCTTTTTTTCTCTTTAAAAAGTTGATTGTAGTTGAGTCTGGAAACTGTCCTGTTAAGTGCTGGACAGAAATGTAGCCATCAGTGTTGGGTTTCCTGGAAACATCCAATTAACACCAGGCACTTTGAATTTAGAGCAAGAGGGTTGATGAGTGCTGTTTTCTGCCATAACTCCAGCTAAATGAAGAGAATCAAAGGTCCTTTAGAGCGTCTTAGGGGTCCTTATACCCTTTGTATGCCCCTTATTGCAAAAGTCCTGTGTTGATAACCCTGGTGTGATGGTTCTAGAAAACAAAGCCCAGGTGACGATGTCATTTTCATGGTTCTTCCACTGACTGGCTAGCTGGAAACTGGTCACGACTGTTCCACTAAGAAAGGAGATTTATTTGGTTTATTTATTTTAAAATGTACAGTATTTAAAAAAAGAAAAAAGCAAAAAAAAGAGAAGCTCTCCTTTTTCTTGACACTAAAATATGCGTTACCTAGGGTTTTTTGAGAAATGACAATTTGGACTACTGAGAGTTGTGACATCCCAAGTGTTTTTGTTGGGTCAACTACAGTATGTTTTGTTTTTTTAAAGGATCATTCTGGTTGGTTGATGTGCAATATGTTTTGTATGCAGGTAGTTCTTAAATAAACTCGATCTTCCATGTAGATCTAAAACTCAACTGTGTCTGACTCTTTGAAAAAAGCAATATGACATAAGTGGGACAAATACAATGCTACATGGTGTTTGATTCACATTTTAAGACCGTTACATTTTTCTAGAAGAGCATGATGAGTTCCTGTTTAGCTTCAAACCTAGGTATAGGATCAACCATTTGTGGTAACTATTTATATTTGGCAATTTATTCTAGAAATAGGTCACTTTAGGACGGACCATGTTTATTTTTATTTTAATGATGAATAAAATATAGTTTAAGTCCCTGTTTGTGTAAAAGACCTCCTTTTGAGAAACATTTAGTGAAAAGTATTCAAAGTAAATCTAAAATACAATGAAATATTTAAGTACAATTGCATTGATGATTTGTACAGTGTGATTTTATTTGAGAACAATCGGTTAGAAAAGTCTGGTAATTGCTCATGTGAGTCAGTGTGGATGAAAAGTATGACTTCATCTCCTCTACTTCTTTCCCGCGGCATCCAAAAAATCCTTTGCTTCGTTTATCTTAGCTGCTAGGTAGGGAGATCCTCCTGTGACACACATTGAGATTCAAGAAAGCCCAAATGAATAATCGGAATCATTGCAAACATGCATACATTTCCAAATAATGTAATTTTCAGAAAAACAAGCCGTTTCTCAAAAAGAGGGGAACACTTATAATAATGCAGTGTACTGTGGATAGATACACTTTGCATTTCATGTGAGACATTAAAAGGAAAACACAGGAACCAATGAGGAACTTAAGTAAGCCTTGCTTACCTCTATCTGGATGGTTCAGGGTCATCAGCTTTCTATGTGCCTCTCTGACCTTTAACTTGTTGGCTGTGGGACTGCAAGGGGAACAAAGATACAACATATTATAACTATGTGAATGGTGGTGGTTAAGAGTTGATCTGCTGTAATAGTAGGGATGGGTATCGTTAAGGTTTTAATGGTACTACTTTTATCGATGCCGCTTATCGATCCGGTCTTTTAACGGTACTCTTATCGGTTCTTTTGGAGAGAAAAATAAGGTAAACTAACCAAACAAATTATGAACAAAACTAACATTGCTTTTTATGTAAATTAAATAAATAATATTTCACATCAAAAGAAACAACAATGTTTTAACAAATCGTATTAAATAATCTGATAACAGAATTGTAAACAGAATAGCTGAAACTTTAACAAAATAAATAACTAAGTTACCTCTAATCATTAGCCCATGTTTGTATCATTGAGTTAACTGTGTGTGTTGCTGCTAGCATACATAATACCTGACGTGGAAACGTTACTTGTAGATGGGGTTATACTTATAGAGCTAGAAAGACAGTCAAAAACCATGTATTTCTCCGTGTGGATGTGGTGCACTTTTGCTAAATGTTTAGACAAATTGCTCGTGTTACCGCCCTTACATGCGAAACTCTTTTGGTAACGAGCACTGTCCACATCGAGACGGTAAAGTTTAACCACACCTTGGAGCGCGTTCTCTGCGTCATCTCCTCCGTGTGTGTGTGTGTGTTGCTGCACTGTAGGCTATTTTTATTTTATTATATGTACAGCACTTTGGCTCGACCAAAAATCGTTTATAAATGTGCTATATAAATAAAACTTGATTTGATTTGATTTGATTTTGCATGTAGCAGCCGCGTGTGTGCAAACTGCCCCGTCCCCTCGCACACAGACGGGGGAGAGAGATCTCTGGATTGGAAAGATCGACGCATTTTGCAGTCTTTTTGCACAAAAGGGATTACAAACGGAGTTGGCGACACTAAAACTGCAATATAATGTTTGTGTAGCATAATATATGAGACGTATTTTTTTAGATGTCTCCAGTACCGATAAAAAGACCGATAACGTCGGAGCTTAACGGTACCACGGCCTTTAATAATTCAGCCCCGGGGCCCGTTTAATACCGGGGCTCGGTACCCATCCCTATGTAATAGGGAGTTCAATTACAGACGACGGTAAAACAGGTTAACATGCAGCAGCCCTTAACCCATTAGGCGTACTGTAACATAACTGAGTGTCCACATACCTGACACCTAAAACCAGGGAAGCTTCTCTCTTGGACATCTTTGGATCAAATCCACCTTTATAGAACCCTCCTCCAAAAGCCTGGAAGAAAGAAAGAAAATGTACATTTCATATCACAACATGATGGGTCTGCCAACTTGACTTACAAACAAGCTAATTAGTAAAAGGTAATGCGAGTACAAGAGATAAACAGCACATATAGTCATTTTAATTTGCAGATAAACTTCTTCTGAGCATCTCCTTACTGTTTTTGGGAAGCTCTGAATAGCCATTTTCATCTGAGGCTCCATCTGCTTCATGGCCATCATGGCATAGCGACCTGAGACAAAGAAGAGGGAAGCATGCAGCATATTTATATCGTGTGATATTAATATTCGTGAGGTCTACTATTTTTAACACTACAAATAAAAATAAACTCATTTTTTAAGTCAGGCTGGGTGTTTTTTATTCCATATGACTATCACTGTATTGCAAACGTAACGAATGATTACTATAGGGATGTCCCGATCACCTTTTTTTGCTCCCGATCCGATTCCGATCATTTGATTTTGACAATTTGCCGATACCGATTTTTCCCGATCCGATCTTAATCAATGCATTAAGAGAAAAAAAATGAAAAAAGCATTCAAGTTGTCCCTTAAGCTTATTTTTGTATTTAAATGACAGTACCCAACTACCCATTCTATCCAACATGGATATAGAATGGATATAGTTGTGCAGCATTGGATCAAAACAAAATAAAGCTTATCAGTACTCGTTAGCTTACTGCTACTATTAGACACTGCGCCCACTCTGTTGCCAGATTTGAGAGAAATAAGCAACCAGGTCTATGAAAACAAGCAACACATGCATGATGTTGTGTAATTTGAAACCAAAACTAAGGCCTCAGGATGACTTTAAGACTTGAACATGGTCATTTTTGTTTTGTAACTTTACATTTATAAAAAAAAAAAAAAAAAGATTCCGATCCCCGATTTTTCTCTCCCGATTCCGATCTTTTGAAAATCACGTGATCGGCGCCGATCCCCGATCACGTGATCGGCGCCGATCCCCGATCACGTGATCGGATCGGGACATCTCTATATTCAATTCTTATGATTACATCAGGAAAACAATAATACGGTAGCATTTGTACATCGTTCTTAATGTGATGTATACTGTAGTAGCTATGATAGCTGTCCATACCTTCAGACAGCCTAAAAGTAAAACACAATAATAAAAATGCTTACATGACATGTCCTTTGTTAAACATTAAGCTGTCTTTGGCTCTTTTCTGCTGTAACAAATGTACATTTCCCCTCTGTGGGACGAATAAAGGTATTCTGATTCTGATTACATTTAGCCTGTTGTGGAAACATTTATTGATCAAATGTATATGAAACAAATGGCCACCGTAGATAACTAATCAAACTATAACTCTGTAATATATCCACTGTGGAACGATCTGCCCCTGCACATCAGACAGGCTGCCACACGGCCTGCTTTTAAATCGCTTCTTAAAACCCACCTCTTCTCCTTAGTGTATTAACATATTTTAGAGAGTTGCTTTTATTGCTTTTAAATTGTCTATTGTTTTTACTTGTACTTGTTTTATGGTGTGTGAGCTGAGCTGTGTACTTTTTGTATGTTTTGTTTAGTTTATTTGCCTGTACAGCACTTTGGTCTGGAGGTTTAAAGTGCTATATAAATAAAGCTGTATTGTATTGCATTGTATATGATACTACTGAATTAAAGCTAACTCAACAAATGCTGCATTTTGAAAAACTGTTTATCTGGAACTTATTGTCTTCATTTCATGTTTTAAAATGATAACCTCTGTTTATCTTTTCACCAAGCTTCTATTCTAAGTGAAGCATTTACCGTTACATTATTTGTATGTTTGTCAACTTGAATTAGTCGTCGTCTCAAGGTGAACTCATTCTAAGTTTAACTTTTCCACATTCTCTGTCAAGGTGAGTCATCCAGTATTTATCAACATGGTCTCACCTGCATATCCAGCTGCTGCCAGAGCCAGTCCCACAGCCACCATGGAACTGGCCTGGAGATAGTAGAGAAGAGTCAGAAATACATTAGCCTATGTTATTAAATTATAAGGACACACAGTACTTCTATTCACAAGCTGTCATTCAGTCGCAATATAAACAATGGCACATGATAACGCATGTGTCGAAGCCTATGCAGTTAACGTTCGCTACGTGATCTTAAAATCACAATGTATTATCTCTTGCCATGCTAACGTTGTAAGCTGGCTAATCAAAGCCTTTTATCAGACGTGAGCTGGGTTTGGTCACGTTGTGTTTGGTAATGCAAGTGCAAGGAAGGCTAACGTTAGCTTAGCCCTTCAGAACAAACGTTATAGACTTTTCTTCCGGCAGAGTCGTTATCATGCAGCTGCTTACTGACGTTCTCTCCAGTTCGTAAATAACAAGTCCAACTTACCATGTTTGTGTGTTACGTCTCGTCTCTGTTAAAGATTACGATCATAACTTTTGACCTCTCATGTTTTCGTTGCTGCATGTGTTTGTGACGGAAATAGCGGAGAACTGTCGCAAAGCGTTGACATCCGCTGTTCGCTCTCTGTCAATCCTCCCCTGGTATTCTGTCAAACTGTAATGGGCTGATTTGAATATCCGGCCCCGCCCACGACACTATTTAATCCCCCACACCTGCACTCCAACGTTTGATAGCAAATTCTCCTTCTGAATGCAGGTTAAAGATTGGAGTTTACTTTTTTGGAGGTAATGAAAACCTTATTTTATTTTTCAATGTTGTTACCTTGACAGATAGCTAAGACAGCAGTATATTTCTATGAGGTTCAGCTAAAATGTGGGCACATGTTCTAATGTTAGCTAATGTAAACCTGCATGCAAACATTCACCTTTCCTCTCAAAGCTTGTGTTTTAAAACAACTGCAAACATTTGAAAGGCTACCTATCATTTGGCATACCCATGTTCTTGATATTAACATACATTGCAATGTGTCAAGAGAGGATATAAAGCTGGGGAACGTAGGACCCACCTTATTGATAATGGTATTTGTGGCTTGTTAGCTTTACCTTACTGCACTGCTAATGCTGCAACCTTCCACAAATATGGTAAAATGTTATTTTACCTAAATGGCTTAAACTGCACCAATGCAATGCAGGCGGAGAGTTGAAATAAATTGGAAACTAATGCATGCAAATGTAGCTATGTAACTTTTGTCCAACAATGTGGTCACCATTGACTTTTTAAAGGATATAATAAATGATTTAATGCATGTAGCACATTGAACAAACATACTAATAGTTAAGCTTGTGCTAACAGTAGCCAAAGGCTCATTGCTGTACAGTAGCTAGCTCACAGTAGCCCATTGCTTCGGCTCTGAGGATGTCTACTTTATTACAGTACAGTAGCAACATCTTAAAGGCCATCTTAAAGGCTCCGTTGCGCCCCGCCAACGGAGCCCCGCGCCCTCCCTGAAATTCCAGGTGTTAAATTCCCCCCGCTCAGACAGCACCCCGCCAAAGCAGTAAACCTAGGGGAAACACTGCATATGTGTCCCCTCTGTGTAAAGAGTTTCTGAATGTTTCAGGAAAAAAGATTCACTCAGTTTTTGTCCTGATCCATTGAACCTGTCTGAAAATGAGCTGATCAGATTTTGGCCACTTTATGATGTTGTCATGGTTTTTTGGGTTGTGTAACCATTAGCCAAAAACCAACCAAGGTAACACCCGCCCACCTTATCATCTGAATCTCCTCCTAGAGCACCAATAGCCGCTTTCACACCAAGTACTTTGCCGTACTTAGTTCCCAGCACTTAGTTCCCAGCACTTATACCTCATTCACACCAACGGTGTTTCAGGGCCGTGTTTTAGCTCCGGAATCCGGTTCGTTTCAAGCACCAAAAAATTGTCCGGCTAGAGCAAAAGCACCGCTTACGTCGAGGCAGGGGCAGGGGCGGGATCAACTCCTGAACAACAACAAAAAGCCGGCGTTGTATCCAGTTTGTACACAACGATGGAGAAACTTAACAAGCAGCAGTGGTCCACTGAAGAGACCAGCTACCTACTGGGAATCTGGCCTTCTGAAGAGGTACAGAGGAAGCTGGAGCACAATCGGCCATTGTTGTTGTTGTCAGTGTGAGCTGTGAGGGGTTTCCGCGCGGTTTGGCTTTATGAAGCAGGCACGCAAACGGTTACGTCATGACGCAAACGATGACGCAATGACGCAGCAACCAGTCGGACTCTGGGCTGTGTGAAAAGAGCCGGAGATAAACCGAAGAACCGGTTCTGAACCTGAAAAGCTCTAGCACGGAGCTTGAACCGGAGTTGCGTTGGTGTGAATGAGGTATTAGTTCCCAGCACTTAGTGGAACTAAGAGCCGATCGTGTTCACACCGGAATAAGTTCCCTGAGGGAAGTTTACGCAAATGAAGCCGCTGACGTCACTTCTTCTTCTTCTGCTTTGGGTTTACTCGCAGGCCGCAAACCACTTCACGGCGTATACTGCCACCCAAAGTCCCCGGCCGGAAGTCCCCGGAGTTGGGGACTGGCTTCAGTAGAAGCTGCTGGGACTCCCAGCAGCTTCTACTGAAGCCTTCCGAGTAAATCGCCAGAACGCCTCCTCATCACCCCATCGCTCCCATGTATTTTTTTGTGTTGCCATAAGTTATTCTCTCTCCGTTTGTGCGCACGGCTAATGCTAATAATGCTAATGTGAGCAAATACAATGGCGGCTTACATTTTTTTTCCCCGAATTGTACGGGCCGTGGTTTGCAATTCGCCCAGCCAATCAGAAATTGGAACTTTTTTCTCCTCAGGATAGTACCACCTCTCTAGCAGGCACTAAAAAGGGGGTAAAAGTTCTCATAAACTAAGTTCTCTTTTTGGTGTGAACGCAAAATCCCAGGAACTATCGGAACTAAACGGGAAAAGTACTCCGGTGTGAAAGCGCCTATTGTGTTTTTTTAACCAAATATCTCTCAGAGGGGCGTGGGTAGGGGCACCGTATTTTTATCTAAAGTAACAGACAGAGAATCAGCACTTTTGAAACAGGGCTGAAACAGAGGGGTTTATGCGATGCTTCAATGATCTGTTTGGTATTTGGAGCCAAACACTTCAGAGACATGGTTTGTATATATCTGAGGGCTATACTAAAGTGATGAAAAACTGTATAATAGAGGACCTTTAAAGTAAAACTGTCTTCTCTGGAGTACTACATGAGTTACAATTGTCTGATTAAGGATTTGTTTTACTCATTGACACCAAAATCAAACTGCCTACCCAAGCTTGAATACAAAAATGTTGTTATGTCTTTGATTGTTTGTAAACAGGAAGAAGATTGGAGCTGCAGGGAATACAATGATAATTCACATCCGGACTTCAGCAAGTGAAGTTCTTGGTTGAAATTGCTGTGAAAGTGAGTGATTGGCTAATTTATTTAACTTATTTGTCCCTCTGTTATTGATCGTTTTGTCAATGTCTTCAATCAATGAGTCTTACTTCCTTACTAAACCTTTATGGCATATACAGTACACTATGAGTTATAGCCCTGGCATACTACACTGAACAAAAATATAAATGCAACACTTTTGTTTTTGCTCCCATTTTTCATGAGATGAACTCAAAGATCTAAAACATTTTCTATATACACAAAATAACCATTTCTCTCAAATATTGTTCACAAATCTGAAAAAATCTGTGATAGTGAGCACTTCTCCTTTGCCGAGATAATCCATCCCACCTCACAGGTGTGGCATATCAAGATGCTGATTAGACAGCATGATTATTGCACAGGTGTGCCTTAGGCTGGCCACTCTGAAACGTGCATTTTTGCTTTATTGGGGGGGTCTGGGGGGGTCCAAAAACCAGTCAGTATCTGGTGTGACCACCATTTGCCTCACGCAGTGCAACACATCTCCTTCGCATAGAGTTGATCAGGTTGTTGATTGTGGCCTGTGGAATGTTGGTCCACTCCTCTTCAATGGCTGTGCGAAGTTGCTGGATATTGGCAGGAACTGGAACACGCTGTCGTATACGCCGATCCAGAGCATCCCAAACATGCTCAATGGGTGACATGTCCAGTGAGTATGCTGGCCATGCAAGAACTGGGATGTTTTCAGCTTCCAGGAATTGTGTACAGATCCTTGCAACATGGGGCCGTGCATTATCATGCTGCAACATGAGGTGATGGTCGTGGATGAATGGCACAACAATGGGCCTCAGGATCTCGTCACCCATTGAGCATGTTTGGGATGCTCTGGATCGGCATATACGACAGCGTGTTCCAGTTCCTGCCAATATCCAGCAACTTCGCACAGCCATTGAAGAGGAGTGGACCAACATTCCACAGGCCACAATCAACAACCTGATCAACTCTATGTGAAGGAGATGTGTTGCACTGCGTGAGGCAAATGGTGGTCACACCAGATACTGACTGGTTTTCGGACCCCCACAGACCCCCCCAATAAAGCAAAAATGCACGTTTCAGAGTGGCCTTTTATTGTGGCCAGCCTAAGGCACACCTGTGCAATAATCATGCTGTCTAATCAGCATCTTGATATGCCACACCTGTGAGGTGGGATGAATTATCTCAGCAAAGGAGAAGTGCTCACTATCACAGATTTTTTCAGATTTGTGAACAATATTTGAGAGAAATGGTTATTTTGTGTATATAGAAAATGTTTTAGATCTTTGAGTTCATCTCATGAAAAATGGGAGCAAAAACAAAAGTGTTGCGTTTATATTTTTGTTCAGTGTACATAAACTGAATGTTTATGCCATCAAGTACATAAACTGAATGTTTATGTACTTGATGGCTAACGTGAACATACAATTACTTACTGTTGTATTTGCTGTAAAGTGTCTCTACTGTAGGCTATTTTCATTATATGTACAGCACTTTGGCTCGACCAAAAATCGTTTATAAATGTGCTATATAAATAAAACTTGATTTGATTTGACTTTACAGTGAACCATGTCCTCTGAGTTTTAGAGAGGAAGTGAGGACATTTATTATAATAGCACACGTTTTCATTTTAGTCAATTGGCTACTCACAAGTGTGGTACTTACCATATGGTAAACAGCCAAAGGTAATTTGTATTTAGTTTGGATGATAAGCTGATACAGTTCTCTGCACTATTCAACTGCTTTTTGAACCTCTCCATCACTCCCCTGTTTGCTTTGTTGAAACTGTTGGGATGTTTTTATTTGTCCAGAATGAGTTAACACCGCTGTTTGTGTGTGCAGGGCCTTTTTTAAGCATCTACTTATTATTTACAATATGACCTTTACTTTGAACCCTTTCTCTTGCCTACCAAACTCCACACTTTCCAGACAAGTTTTAGTTTCATACATTATCTGGTGCTGTCAATAAACGCACTTCCATGCTCAATGTTGGCAGGCATTTGCCATTTCATTCCAGAAGCTTGACCAATTATTGTTTGATGTGATTTATACTAAACTTCTTTCCACTTCTTGATTACAATACAACAGTACAGACAGGTTATCTGGCTAATTGAACTGTTCACGTTCAGTAGTCAGAACACAAATAGTGTTCACAGGTAAACAGTGTGAACATTGCATTGAAGTGTATCACATACCAGCAGGCCTCTGGGTAAAACATCAGCTGTCTGCTGCTTCTGTGTGTCCTATATGGAGGCCCCCTGGACTTGGCTGATGGCTAGTTATAGGACAGGAGATGCTGTGAACATCTGCAGGCTGTGTGTAAGGAGCAATTTAAAGCCCAACGTGCCCTGCTGCGTTTCTCCTACCATTGGACCGAAACATGACGGCAGCAAACACAATGGGACAGTGAAGGGCCTAATTATTGCCCCTATCATTTGCATAATTACAATGTTTTTCTGAGGCAGGGGCAGTATAGAAATTGTAAATTGTAGTGGACCCGCTGTCTTTGCTTGGTGGAAGTCACATTTGAATGGAGAGAGCTTGTTCTGCTAGCCAGGCGGCCAGGCAGCCAGACTCAGGCAAGAGGTCCCAATCAGCCAGCCTCACAGACTGCTCATTCAATAGGATTTAAAAAGCCAACTGTGTGGAGAAATGAGAGTTTTGCCCCCCAAATCATATGGAATTACAGTGCTGGTTGCATATGTGGGGAGCCAGTGGCAAGCACAAAAGCCCACAGGAAGCAGCTATTTCTGTGTGTTTTATTAAACCAACCAAGCAATTTAATTCTTTTGTTCGGGGGAGTTCTACTTCATTGATTAACAAAAGCGGGGATATAATTTTTTCAGCCCCTTTTGAAAAGCCTGAAATGTCAAGCCTTTTAAAGGAGATTATTCTGCCTGTGTGCGATGAATAGAGCCCAGAGTAACCTTTTGTCTACAATTAAATATTCCAGCATAAATATAAAAGAAAATCAGAGATGGGGAAGATTGAGTCAGGAGAGATTGGAGAGGTAGATCCTCTGCCCGATAGTGGCAACAGCCTGGCTCTAATTAGATATGCCAGGCGGGCTGTGAGCAGTCACTCTCCACAGCACGCAGAGAGAGGAGGCAGCCTGAGAGGAGGACAGAGGAAACCTATCTGCTCATCTGTCGGTCCGGCGCCTTCCTCTGGGCATCCACAAGGTATTTCAGGAGACTTTGTTTGTTTTCTTCCGCGCTGTTATTTGTTTTCCTGACATCTTTGCCGCCGGTGAGGGAATGTCTAAAAGGCAATGCCTTCTGGGAACTGCATAAACAGAGAGGGCTGAATAAGAAAAAAAAAAGTTGTGAGATTGTTTATGATTCTGAGGAGTGATCAGGAATGACAATGAGATACTTCAGGGACTGTTTTTATCCCGCTGAGGAGGTAGACTGTGAGGCAGGAGATGGGGGGGGGGGGGGGGGGGGGGGGGGGG
>CALSBZ010045362.1:0-15020 GCA_943591055.1 Gobionotothen gibberifrons | reverse complement strand
GGGGGGGGGGGGGGGGGGGGGGGGGGGGGGGGGCGAGATGATATTGAGTGCATTTGATTGTTTTGTGAGTTTGCATTAGGACTTTGCATTTGCATTGTGAGGAGGCTGAACTGTACTTGGATCGAGGTGACCTGCATGCTTAGATATGACAGTGAGCTTTGCAGTGTTGATTCCCTATGGAAACATTTATCTGAATTCAAAAGTTTTGTGATTAGTTAAAGTTTTTGAGAAGGTTGTTGTTTGCAGTGAAGCTGTCATCCTCTGTTTAGAAATGCTTTCCCTTTTATTACCCTTACATTAAAGAAAGGAAGTAATGAAAGCCTTTAACTATGTGCTGCTGCTACAGTTTGAGTTTGCTCCCGTCAGCGACTGATGGAGGGTGCTGTGACCTGTTGTCGTGGATTACTTTCCTGACCAATCAGAGGGACTTTGTGAGAACAACTCATTTGGCCAATTGGCGTTATGCTTCTACTGTATTGGCTTTTTCACATGACATGTTAATACAGTATGTGGATTTGTGCTCATACTTCATTTTCTTCCCTTACCATTTTTACTGGAGAATGTTTTATGCTCATTCATGCTGCTTCTTATCATGCATATTTTCATTCAATATGATCACATTGCAAAATAAGTCATTTTCATACTTAAAAATATGTAGATCATTAAGATGCTCATCCATCTGGTTATATAAGTTTAGCAAGCTTGTTGTACAAACTAGTTTAGATTATATTAATGCATTAAAGACCAAGTGCTGATTTGATTTCTTCACTGAATGAATGCATTTCAGCAGCAGTAACCTTTATATTAACATTTATTAGAGGCATCTGTATACAATCATTCTTACATGACTGCATATTACACACAGCATATTAACTTTACATCGTCATGTTCACTTTTTTAATTATCATTTAAAAATGTGGAACATATCTATATTAGTCTATTCTGATTGGATTTCTTCACTGGATGTTCTTAGTTACGATCTTACAGACGTTGTTACAGTAGATGCTTGTCACATTTCTGTAACCTACATTTTATTTGCGATTTAAATGAGTCCATTCAGGGCATGTTCAATCAGTCAAACAAGTGGTTATTGGTACTTTTGATAGTTAGTGTTTTTAAATATGCCTTACTTCCAATTTCCCTGTCTGGGTCCTTAAAAGACATTGTCTTGGGACTGAGTTTCTATGCATGTACCATGTTATAAGGGCAAGTAGATTTCAGTAGAGGGCCACTACACATTTATATTTGACAGAATCTAAACATTACTTGAACACAACTTTTGTCAGATTGGATACAAGTTGGACTGTTTTCAACTGAAGAAGCAAAACTGCATTTTCAGAAAACCACCCGTACGAACAAATGCCAAACTTCATTGCATCTCATCAAAAGGTGTTAGTCTGTGGAATAACTGTAATGATGCACTGAAATATTGTACAAGTCTATCTAAAAGTCTATCTGAAAGTATTATTTAGGAGCCAAATCATTAATGGTTATGAACAGGACCTGTAAAATCCCATTTGTTGTTATTTCTTGTAATTGAAAAAGTAATTTATTTCTGATTGTTTTGTACAAAAAACAAAAAGCAAACAAATTAACGAAAGTTTTTTAAAAACTTCTTCTTGCCCCTGTTGAACATGACAGTTTTATGCTGTTTAGCATTTCATTACATTGTTAATTTTAGACATATCATTATTGAGACCCCAATCACTGATCCCCTCTCTTTTGGAGCCACTTGAGTTGCATTATGTCATCAGGTATGTGAGTCCTTGGACATTTCTTAAGAAATCTAAATGCACACTGAAGAATCCAGACAAATATTGAGTGACGTAATGATGGTCAACCTTTACAAATTGAAAACAGCCCTTGAAAATAAAACGTTTTCTTCCAGAAATGTGAAACTTCATGTTACAGTATGTTACCTGTTTTAAATTCAACTGCTATTTAAAAAGAAATCTGCAAACCCATACAAAAGTCAATGATGTTTCGATTAATGAATTCATTGGAATTTCACATTTCTGTGGTTTGCACAAGATCTACAGGGTCAAAGATTAGACAGTAGAACTATTTGACTATGGGGTCAGAATGTCCACCCAATGTGGGTTTTATGTAGTCAAAGTCTCTGGTCAGAATCCGGACAAGGATAGTTGTTTCATGTCATACCCCCTGAATGCTACCCTCATTTCTAGTTAGATCTCTACCATATTGTCAAGTCAAAGAAAACAAATCCCCCAAGAAAGTTAATGTAAATCTCTTGTGGTTCATGTTTTGGATTAATTCAAATCGATTTTGGTGACATTTAGCCTGTTAGGGTGCGAAATCAAATACATCTTGACATTAAATCCACTAGAATATAATAATTGATATTGCTTTAACCTCAATTTGTCATATCCAAGCCCTCCTACCCTATACTGCAGTAACCATTTAACCTAACACCAACTGTGCTCATTTAAACCCAATTTCTCACCTGTACCTCATCTTCATTCTAATCTTAACCATAAACCCAAAGTGCTAATCCTAAATACTGACACACACGCACATACACACATACACACACACGCGCACACAAATCTAATGTCACCTCTATTGCAGCTGCCTGTTTTCTCCCAGAGGGCTTTGTGAGAGCGGGGCAGGGCTGATTGAAGGAGGCAGCAGTAATGACTGAGGGTCAGAGGTCACCACCCTGTTATGATAACTAAACTCTGAGGTCAGACAACTAAACGGCAGCATTCTCCGCCCGCAGATGATGCCTGATAATGGCAGATGAACATTGCTTTGTTATTTGAACAATTTAAATCAAAATGCATCCTTTAATGGAATTCCATTGTTGCTCCTTTCCCATGCCAGACTCCAACTGAGGTTTCCCTACAATCAACATACATATTTCAGGATTGCATTCCCTTTACCGTGCATTACCAACAAAATACTTTAGTTAACCTTGAATTGTGGTGGTGGAATTTAAATTATATATTTATACTATAAATATTTTTACTTTAATCAAGTATTGTATTAAAAAATCACGTTATGTTTAAAAAATACTAGACTTTTATGTTTACCCTGCACAAAAGCAAAGAAAAAAGAAAATGTCACCTTTTTTCTTTTAAAACTCAAAACTCAAAGAAAGCTCATATTTTGTATGGCTGTCTTGCATTTTTTCAATTACACTTTCAATGCCTCATATTTTATTTTAAGGGTTATGATAACCTTTTCATAGTCATAAGAGAGAGTGAGGTTGGTTTGAAGGGGATCAACAGGGCTACTTAACATTGAGAGACACTTGAGAGAATTGGAAAATTAAACCCCACATGTACAAAACTCTTCAAATATATTTCCCATAAGGTTTGAGTGGCAGAATGGCATCTGGATGGAGTAAAGGGCTCAACAATGAAATTGTAGTTCTTAAAGTGAGACTAGAGTTTATTGCTGAATAATTTACCGTGAGTGAAATCAGTAACATTCTGCTTCTAATTTCAAGATGTACATTATTTTAAATGTAGTGCGTGCAAGACAAAATACTTTCATAATATGATATTTGAGAAAAGCACATGTAAAGAAGAATTTCAACGTTTGCTTTTCCTGTTAGAATATGTGACAAAGCCTCTTTAAAATAAGTGGCCAGGCAAAAATACAGATTGAATGTGTATTTTGTTGGTTGTGTTTTTACATGGTCCTCAGCAGTCAGACCTGCAGACAGACAGGCACGCTGGCAGTCAGACATGCAGGAGAGGAGACTGACTGACAGTGAGAGGAGCACATGTATAAATCTGGCATAATGCTGATTTTTACTTTTCCCTAAGAGGACTGCTAGCATGGCAGAAAGGAAACAAGAATTATTCAATCAAACAGTTCTCCTTCCATATCCAGATTTGACTCCATCCGCATAAAGCTTGCGGCATAATCCTTTTATCAATCCCTCCGATGGAATACTCTTATTGGAAATACCCAGAGAGAGAAATAATATTAAGGTCATTTCTATCTCTAGTTTATTTTCTCCTCTAAAAAAACCCACTGCTTTCCGTTTTTATCTTGAGACAATAATTACTTCAGGTCTGTGGATGGAGACCTAACTGCTGATTATGGATGTTCTCTGACCACTGAGGGAATCTCTGCCCTCATCAGTAATAACTGAATCAAATTGTCCTCATTTTAAAAATAAAAAAAGCATCTCTGGGAAAATGTGTCCATACTGTGCTTCGGTGAGCCCCCGACAGGCAGGTTGGAGGGAAAATGTAATGTGGGTTCGGCTGGTAGTACTAATATCTCTAAAGTGGAAGATATGGAAGCTGTAGGAGCTGCTGTTCTGTCCCGTCAGCGCTTCAAGCTTTATATCTCCGCTCTGTGAAGCTCTGTGTGTGTAGCTGTGTTTAAGAGTTTAGGTTGGGGTGTGCAGCCCGGGGTTATTGTTGTATTAAAACAATATTCCTCAATGGATTATTACAATTCTCCATGATGTTACAACACCAGAGGAGTTCAGGTGCATGCTGAGTTCATCCAGTGTCTCAATAATCACAACTGCTATAATCTTTGCTTTTTTCATAACTTTTGATCTCCACATTCAATATGGACATTGTTTTCATATTTAAATATCGTTTTATTTAACTAAAGGCATATACATTGTGATAACAAAAATGTCCTTCTTGTTTTGTGCGTAAAGTAAGAGCTTTGCAATTATCCTGCAGTCAATGGAAAGTTATTGTTTCATGTATGTCATTTTCCAGAGATTTTTGTTCCAATTTATCAGATAAATGTATGATGAAGGAATTGTCTGACTATTATTCTGCCCAAGGCAACAGCTGAATAATTTGTAGCTCTGATGAAAGTTCTTTAAAGTCTTAAAAACTAAACCTGATATCAGTGTTGTATGGGATGGGACACTTCTAAGAAAACTGAAGTGAACAGAAAAGACACTTTAAAAACTGGTAGTGGGGACAATGATTCGAACTATCCTCTTAAGTTTTAACACAATTAAAGAAGTTGGGGCGTCGGCCCCTTACAGACATAACTTCCCAAATCTCGTCAGCTCTCCAGTTATGTAAATGATTGTCATTCCGTAAATACCGTTTCCCACAATCCCGAATACAAATAAATACATATATATTTAAATATTTTTTTGTATTTTTTTGTATTCAGGATTGTGGGAAACGGTATTTTGATCTCTCTGTCTGTACACACAAACTGAAAGATTGACAATAAAGTTGACTTTGACTTGACTTTGAAATGCGGATGTTCGTTTCCTTCCCATGTCCTGGAAGCCACGATTGGAAATGTCATCAACACGCGTATTTGCTCACTGTGAATTCTCCAAACAATAAGTGACTGTATTCACTCATGGGCTCTTTCTGACATTACAAGGACTACGTTCTAGCTGAGAGGGTCAAGTCTATAAGTCAGGGCAGACTTAATTGGACATTTGCGTTATCACATACAGCTCCCTCTTCAAAGTCTAGACAATGTTTTGGTTGAGGTTCATGTTTAAAGCGCTTTAGTCCCCAGTGTTGTGTAAATGACTAAACTACAACTCAGATAAATCATTTCTAAAAAGATGGTTTGTTGGCATTTTCAGTTGTTCCTCATAGAGCTGTTCAGTAGCAGCAGATCTTCTTTGTATCAGATAACCAAAACTAGACTGTAGTACTTGTGGATGGACAACATTTCCCCCTGTGCAAGACATCCAGTTGTTTTGTTCGTTTGACCCCACTAATGGTTACGGTTTCATCACACTGATGGAATGACACAGCCTACGACCTGGACTCTGATGTCTGGTCAGTGAATCCAGGAGTTATCTGGCTCCTTTCTATTAGTCTCTCTGACCATTAGTGATCATGCCATGTCTCAGACCATCACTTCATCCTGCAAGCTGTAGTGTGTGATGATCTGCTAATGGGATAACAAGTCATAGGACACTTTGCTCTGGCTAACCCTCTGCTGAAACTGTGTGTGTGTGTGAGGGAGAAAGCAAGAGGGCTCCAAAGCGGTGTGTGACTACAGCCCTATAATTATCCTCCTGAGGAAAACAAGTGCAGAGTGAGTGGTCCATTGTGGAAAACAGGATTATAGCTTGCGAGAGAACAGAGCGCTCTCCACTTTGTGTTGGCAAATGTTTTCAACTTGAGTTGAGCTGTTTGATTTGGGCTGCATGTGTGTAGTGTTCAGAGCACGTCTCATGTTATCATTCCGTTCCTGTCCATTCTGCTGAATATGTGACTTTGTTGTCTTGGAATGTGGCCTAGTTTAAAGCCAGGGCAGGTGGTTATTAATATGACAACATGCATGCATGCAGGCAAACACCTCATTTAGTTTGTTTTGATTAAGGTGTACGACCCAGAGCGAGGTGCAGAGACAAGGCGAGCGGAAGAAAGAGAAGGCAGGCTTTTCTTTCTTCAGCGTTCCCTGTGTCAGTCGTGTAAGAAAGCCACCAAACCAATAATTTTGTCAAGTTCTTTTTTTAGCGTAGAGGCTGAAGCTTCTTTGGATTGCCACATGTATAAAGGCAGCCCATATAAAGCCATTCACTGCACTGAATGAACACGCCATCTGTGGGGCTTTCTTATTTCCTCTTCTCTTTTCTTCCCCTCCTGCAAGCCTTGTAATCAAATTTGAGCAAAATCAAATGGCGGGAGGATAGAGGGAGAGCAGTGGGGGGAGGAGGGTTCAATGAAAGTACCTTTTGTTGGTCTGAAACGAGCAAGTAATTTACAAAATGCCCTCCCTTTGTGCAGGGGGCTAAGGGAAGAAAGAAATCAGTAGCTTTTAGAAGCTAGGCCTTGCGCTGCGACGGGCAAGATAATGAAAGCCGTCTTGTGTTTGTGGGCTAGAGAGCATCTCAAAGGCAGACCGGGCCCCGGCTCAGGGTTAGCTCTGCTGCTGAAAAAAAAAAAAAAAACACAACACTCTCCTCTGTGTATGTGTGTGTTTGTGTGTTTGGCAAAGAGCGGCAAAACAGGACGGCTGTGCCCGGCTTCTCTCAGCAGAGACACGGATCAGACGGAGTTGTCGGTGCTGAGGAGAGAACGGTGAAAGAATGGCTTTAGCGACACTGAGTCTCCTCTTACCTGTCGTCCTGTCCAGGTGCGTCCAGCCATGCTTTGAGATGAAGATGCCAAGGAGGAGATGACACGTCCCACATGGATCAATGTACTGAGGGAGCATGAGGATGGAAGAGGAGGCAGACTGTTTTCCTCCTCTGGGATTAGAGCGACTGACTGCTGAAGGACACTCAGCCTCTACCTGCATGGATCTGCTGGATTATTACCTGAGTGACACCTGAGCAGGCTGCACGGGAATTTCCCCCGGTTCGAAACCTTGGAATACATTCCTGCAATCTCAAACTAACTTGTTAACTGAAACAAAGAGTAACAGAATATTCGGAATAATGCATGTATTTACCCGGCTCACTGAAATCAAAGCTGTGATTATTGGTTATCTGCTTGACAAGCTAAAATGAGTTATGTTCTTGGCACTTCTTCATGAAGTTGAAATGATTCAATAATTGATCATGAAATGTAATTAAAGTGCATTTACATGTCTCTGGCCTACAGATTCATTTGGGCGGTTACCTGATGTTCCCTGTGGCACTGCGCACACTGGTGAGTGACAATTTATGACTACAGATATGTGTTTTTCTCTTTATTCTTTCCTCCTGTTACGTCTATCTTCTTCTTACTATCTGGCTATGTCACCCCTTTACTAAGTTTGACCTAAGTGACAGCCATTGCCTTTCTCCTACAAACTCATCATGACTATCTAATTTGTCGTCTGAAGTGCCTGAAATGAATTTGGTTTATATTTTACTCTTATATATATATATATCACTTTGGTTGTCATTCATACGTGTGTGTGTTAATGTGTTTAATGCTGAGCCTTTACCGCTTCTTGCTCTTTCTGAACATGTATTCATACCTGTCGCTTTATTTCTGGTTTTCTTCAGATTAACTTCAGAGTTTTTAGTGCAACAGGAGAAATGCTGTGTTTGAGTTTGTCTTGGTTATTAGTTACACCTGTTGGTGGGAATTATGATTTGCCACTGTTCAAACAGCCAAATGGAATACTTATTTGTTTTTTGTGTGTGTTTTTGGCGATATTTTCTACTCTAGCTCTATGCAACATATGAAAACAAAGTTATTGCAGCACAATGTGACATACTGTATGCGACCGTGATGAAACAGAATGTACGTAGTACTTTGATGTGTGGTATCAGCCATTTATCACTGATTTCAGATCTTCTTATTCATATCTTAAAATGTCTCTTATTAGAATCACTAGTTGCAAACCTTGAGACAAATACGTTTTTAGGAGGATAGTTACTCGTAACTTTTCCCCCTCTTGCGATTCCATGTAATGTCATTGTTAGCGCTGCTTTTACAAAGACAACACATGTGTTCCGTTTTCCTCAGAGCCTACAGCCTGCGACAAATTTAACAACTTTTTTTTACCATAGCTAGAAAAATTATTATATTTATTTCAAATGCTGCTCAGAGTAATTTCAGTCCATGACCCTCCGACCAACAGCAAGGGGCCCATCCCTCTTATTTTGGGTCATGCGCAGGAGGTCTCAAGTCTTAAGCTTTGTGCAAATATACGAGCTATGACCGAAGGGAAACTCAGCATATATCTGGGGACCTTTGGTAACTTTTGGAGCTCAAGCTGCTAGCTCATTTTGGCTCCACTGCACAGGACAAACTGCATTTTGTTTACAACGGCTTTGTCCCGTAAGTAATCATTTACCCCGGTGATTATAACTAATTTAAATAGCGTTTCATTTTGGCAACTAATCTGCCCAATCTTGTCATTATTACAGTGGATCATCATACAAACAGTTAGTTTAGTTGACAGGAAGTCAGTGGAGCCAGTTGGACTTGGCATTGTCAAAAAACATGTTGGGATGTGGATATGACTGAACATAAGTAGACCGATGTTTAGAGGTTTTTATTTGTATTTACCAATTTACTTTTATTGTGGATTTTCAACATGTGTCTACATCTCAGTAAAATATTGATTGTTGATGTCGTATAATACAATAGTATAATATTTTGTTTTTAAGATTAACCAGATGCAATATTACATTATCTAATAATAATCAAAACAATTATACAACTTTATAGTTGTATAATTCTGCAAAAGGAATGATTTGACTGTCTGTACACAACATATGGTTCTGAAGGGAGCAGTGCTTTTATAGATAATATGCCCTATTTGAGAATGAGTGAACGATGTGATTTAAAATACAACAATCAATACTTTCTACATCAAGTTTGCGTAACCATAGCAACAATTCTTCAGCTTGATGCTACCACATCATACAGTCATTTGAACAAAACATACTCACTTTTGAGACAGACTGAGCAAACTCACTTTAAAGATGACTCAACTCCAACAACATTTCCTTTTTTATGTCATATTGAGACACCCGACTGTTTCATCACTTATTGATCGTTTAACCAACTGTTATATTAGTTTCACCAGAGAGTTAACTAGTACTGTCACTATGGTTACCTGCAATTGATATACACTGTGTCAAGTGATTCAGACTGAAGACTATCATTTAGTTTTAACTTAAATCTGGTTGAGAGAGCTATATTTGTCAAGTGTCAATTCAAGCAAAGAAACGAATGAGCTGAATCCATCCATCACTTTTCTGCCACTTATTTGACAGTAGGCCATATGAGATTAATGATCTTAGTAATATTTATGGTTTTATACATTATGGCTTGAAAGTACTAACAAATGGTGTACATGTCAAAAGCATAATTCATAAATTATGTTAGGCCTTATAATCCGACTTTACTTTTTTTCCTTTACTGGTATGACATTGAAAACATTATTAAATTGTAATCCATGTAATATTAGAAATATCTTTAATAGTCTTATATATTTGGTGAACACTGCAGAACTTGTGGTATAGAAGCTCTTGTTTGGCCTGAGACTCTTTATCAGTAAAGTTTCACACGTTCCTCCTCCCCCCTGTTTTCTCTTCAGGGAACAATAAACAGGCATGAGCTGATTTCTCTGTTGGCATATTGAAATGTCAGAATTTACACTGGAACAAATACGCTGGTTAAAATTCAATTGGAACAGAATGGGTAATGAGCTATCTCGGTGTTGCCACACACTAACAGGCTGAGTCCCAGTCTGTCTGGAGGTTTACAGTCACTTAGTCACACGGCATGCATCGCTGCTCTGATTGTTCAACCCCTCGCTCCCGTGCCCAGGTGTGTGCATGTTTGTGTGTGGGTGTGGGAGGAGGAGGAAGACAGGAAAACACAGGCTCTTCACTTTCTTGTTTCATTAAATCGCACACAGTCACATGTTGTAGAATTTCAATAATCACACTATTTAAAGCTTAGTTTTTACCCATAAATGTTGTGTCTTAAGTTAAAAACTAAACCTCAAAAAGTTCAACATTTCATACATTTCACTTTCAAATTGAAATGTCTTTTATCACTTTAACTCACACTTCTGTGTTCAAATTCAACCGATACCAACATATGCTAATACAAAGTATGAATGAAAGTATGAATTAGTATGATATTGCACTCCTTTGCATGTTCACTTATAAATAAAAAAGAAGATTCCCTCACACACACGGCTCTGGCATTGACATTCTGTTTTTGAATCAATACATCAAACTGTTTCAGTCCCAATTATACTATTTTTGTTTATTGCATCTTTTTCCTAACCAATATTCAATTATTTCTAAAATAGGCACTTTTTTCACGTAACCTATCAATAAAGCAAAAAGTCAGCCATGCAGCTATGTCAACCAGTTAACGTCAGACATGACTGGACGTATCAACATATATATATTTAATAATAAATCATATCTGCTTCTTATCTTTTCACCCTCTCCAGTGCCACACATGACTTTGAGCGCAGCAGCATGTTCTCTATTAAATCTTGCGGGTTATTAATCATGGCTAGGTTAGCGCTGTGTTGTGACCCGTACCGCTCCCTGAGGAACCCCTAATAACCGCTAATGGGCTGTTAAAGAAGTGAGCGGGGCCTCTGACTCTCAGGACTGGATGGTCGTGTCTCACCACCAATTACAGCTCATCGAGCATGAGGGGCCGAGGGCTGATTTCATCTGTAAGTGTGTGTGTGTGAGAGACTGCACCTGCAAGTGTGAGTGTGTGCATCTGTCAGTCAGGCTCCTCTTCCACACAGCTAGCAGTGCATAGGGCGTCATTAGCGGCAGCAGCAGCCAGTCATTAAGCCTGTCATTTCCTCTGTCTGCCAGCTGACCTACTGATTTGGACAGCTTCTGTGCTTAACCTATGAACTCTCATTCCCCTGCTCACTGCACGGGGGGTGTGTGTTTGTGGAAGCAGTGACGGGCTGTGTGTTAGACGTTTACAATATAAAAAGCAATTGGCTTCAGTCAAAAAACAAAGAGTTCTTGCGCACAAAACTTTGCTATTATTCATGAAATGTAACATTTGAGTTTTCATTGTTTTTATTGACTTGACCTTTAATGAACAGAAAATACTCTGCCTGTCAATTTCAAACTATTTTGATTCTCTTACCTTAGCACGTGGGTAAAATATTGTATGTGTCAAGTAAATACATTTCTACACAGTAGAAGTGAGTGATGAACAGTGTGTTATACGTTTACATTGCAAACTTTGCAGACGTTGCTGCTATGTGGAGCTGTTTGATTATGTTTCAGGCTCACTTATTATTGACCTACAATTGTCTGGATTTGTGGAAGGAATACCTCAGCAAAGAGAATTATTGTTTGAATGTAATTGAACTGCTTGGCCTGATTATTAGTTTGTATACAGGAAGAAAATGAAGAGGTTTTAAGAACAGTTGAGTCTATATTAATAAGAATGATAAATACATTTGATTATTCATAATATAAATGTAAGGTTATTTGTCCTCTCCTCTCTTTTATACTTTATGTGACCATCATAGTTAAGACCTAATATATGATTTAAATATGAAACAGTTGTGCACCCTGAAGTGAGATATTTTTTTGTTGCCAGGCCAACCTGTATAAAAGAAAGTATTTGGTGTGAGTAAAGGTAAACACTCATACATTTCAATTTCCGTGAAAGTTGCCAAAACATTATGTAACCGATAAAAAACGAATACAAATGCACATGAAAGAATCACAGTGAAAATAGGAGAGTTGGCAGGTATGCATTACGTGCTGCACCCTTCATTTTGTTACAACCAAAACTACACTGCAATGTAGAGGCAAAGCGCCATCAAAATGTAATTTCCTTGTCACTTTTGGTCGGCTTGTTTCTGTTGGAAGATTTTCTACAAAGCTACATTTCTCCACTGCCATGTTCCCAAAAATTCATCCTGATTGAATTCAAACATTCACTGTACTGCACAGCTACTTTGCAATTTACTTTCTGTTTGCATCTTGCAAACCTACTTTAAAAATGTATTTTCATCCACATGGACGTTTTAAACAGGTGTGCACTGGTCCCTTCATTTACATATGCCCTAATACCTCCTGACTTCTCCACAGCTGGGATTAACCTTGTGCTACTTTGTCTTAGCTGCCGCTCACTGTGGCTCTCAGGAAGCCTCCTGAAGCCCTGCTAGAAGCGATAGAAGTGGAAATTAGGCAGCTTTTTGTCCCAAAGCTACGGCATTAAGACAGCCCTCACCTTGGCCTGTGGGAGCTGCGTTAGCCGCACAGCTAATCCAAAAGCTAGCAAAGTCAATCAGTCAGACCTTAAGCTAACTAAAGCTACCCCTGCTCTTACTTGTCTTTCCGAGATAAGGTAATGAGGATACAGAGGGGTTAAGGTGAAGTTTGCCGGTCGTGTATTTGAGTGCCACGTGTAATGGATGACCAGTGAATATCTCGGTAAATACGCCGACTCTCAGGTAGGAGGGTAGGAATCAGAGGGGTATTGTCTTAAGATGATAAGGCAATGAGAGGCTTACAGAGTTGTATCAGTGGGCGAGGATGGGGAGACTTGCTCAGTAATACCTGCTATCTAGATGTGGCACCACAGCTTGGCCCCCAACACGCTAGGCGCTGTTAATATTCCCCTTTTGTCTTGTCCTGATAAGCTAATGAGGGTTATAGCGAGGGGTGCCAAGGGTGTTAGGAGCTGCATTAGTGGACGGACAGGAACAAGGGACAGTCAAGCTGTTAAAGCTCCTGGTGAGACGCTGTAGGGCAGCTCCAGGCTCCAGGTGTGGATCACATATCACTAGTTGTCTCATGCTGATAAGGAGGAAAGGTGAAAGTTAAAGTTGGATAATAGTAATATTTCTAGAATGTTGACTGAGAGTTGTATTATGTTACTTTAATACCTGCCAGGATTTAAAATTGTAAAACGGCAATATACTGTATGTCTTGACAGTGGTCCCTTGATTGTACTAATAACAAAATTGAACCTTCAGTAGTTGTGCCATTGGCATAACCTCATCAGATGTATTCAATATACTATAATTGTATAGGATGTATTGTTTAACAAGGGACATGTATATATACTGTATATATATATAACATTTTTTTGGTTTTAGGCTTTATTGTTAAAACATTTTTTTTATTCTTGTACTCTCTGTCTTAATATACCTCTATTCACCTTCTGTCTGAAACGCTCCTTTTAATCGCCTGTGTCTTTAAGCCCCTCTGTCGATAAAGCTCAGTCTGCTGGGGTTTGTGGGTATTTATATACTCCTTTTGCTTCTCTGCCCTGCCATTGCTGTCGTGGAATGACTCCATGGCGGCACTTTCTTGCTTTTATTAAAAATATTATAGTTGTGACATCACAAGCTAATGGATGTTCTGATGGCTCTTTTTCAAGGCACAGTTTCTGAATACTCGTTGCGTGCATTTTTATGTTGCGTTTACTCTCACAGTATTTACAGTATATAGCATCTAAAAAAAATAAGGACTACTTAAGTTATAAAGCTCTAAATCTTTACTGTTTATACTACCTGCTAGCATTTAATGGCAAACGATTAACATCCACTCTGTTTTAGGGCTGCTCAATTAATCATATTTTAATCGCAATTACGATTATGGCTTGCAACGATTACGAAAACAACGTAATCGAAATAAAACGATTATCTTTTTATTATTACTTCTTTATTTATTTTTTAAAATACTTTTATTTTATTTTATTTTTTTATATTCTTAAAGTTCAGGGTAATCAACACGTTTTTTTTCTCCAATAAATTGATGTTTTCAAAGTAAATGGATAATCGTTTTTAAAAATCGTGATATCAATTATTGACCAAAATAATCGAGATTATGATTTTTGCCATAATCAAGCAGCCCTACTCTGTTTGCGAGAAACACGATATGAAATAAATGATCATGTTGCAGCACACTGTAACTGCTGGATGTGTAAATAAGCAACTGTTTGCAAACAATTCATTAAATAAACTAATAAAGGTGTTTCCACTGCAATAAGTGGCCCAAAGTATTACCCACATTCCAGATATAAAGCTTAATACTGCTCAGATACTTTTATTTTTCTTTACTTTTATATTTGTTAAGGTTCCCATGGTAGCACTTCTGAATCCATCATCACCCAGCCCCAGTGACTCTTGGTGACTTTTTAGTTTAAGGAAATGTATTCAAGTTGGGTTTAAAGCTCTTAACACTACCTTGACACTGCATTCACATTATCAGCCAAATATGTTCTTTCTGTGTTTTTTCCCACACTTTGACTGGAAAGAGAGGTCATACAAATAAAGAATTTGTGAGGCGTACATTATAAATGTGTCCTTTTAGGCAGTTCTCAAACTGTTTTGCTTATTAGGTTGACTCTTTTTGCAATGTGAGCTTTACTCTTGGCCACTTTGACAACTAATGGCAGTCATTGCATGTCCATATTGACAATGGAAGGTACAAACTTGTAATGTCAATACTTGATCTACCTGTTTCTCTTCATTTACTGTTAAACGCACAGTGTAGCTTCAAAGGGACTGGGTCAAAATGGTAAGTTTGGTCAGCTGTGGGAACCTTCTGGCTTTACTCATCGCTATTTTAAATAATTGTAACCAAGATGACAATACAACCTCTTTTTGTATGTTATGTCAGGATC
>CALSBZ010045359.1:0-24923 GCA_943591055.1 Gobionotothen gibberifrons | reverse complement strand
AACGCCACAGCATTTCACAAAACGCCACAGCATTTCACAAAACGCCACAGAATTTCAGAAAACGGTGCAGCATTTCAGAAAGCACAACAGCATTTCACAAAACGCCACAGCATTTCACAAAACGCCACGGCATTTCACAAAACACAACAGCATTCCACATTGGACGGAAAGGGTATTCCTTTAGGGCAGGGATCGGCAACCTCGGGCCGCATGCGGCCCTTTATGCCCTCTGCTCTGGCTCCCTTGTGCTTAGACAAAAATAAGAAAGAAATAAAATAAAAGTATTTGTAGGACTATTTATATTTTCTTGCATGGTTGAAAATATTTCGTATCTTGTATTTTGAGGTGATACTGTGACACATAAATAAAAAACAAAACGGTTTTAATTAGGTCAACTAAAATATGCGTCACATCCCGCGCTAGCGCCTTTTCTTGCTGGCGAATAACCTGACCCCCGGCTCGATGAGCGAACTATGGATAAATCAAAGAAAAGTACCGGAGGAACATACTGTAGGATTGAATTCTGCGTGGACAGAGTTATATGCTTTCACAGCAAACGATGCTGGTTTACCGCTATGTTTGATATGTAGAGAGAAGTTGTCAAAGGTGCTGCAGGTATCGAGGAACAACAACACGGGAGAGGAAGACTGCTGACGATCTTCAGTCATAATTCAATGGGGTAAAACACTTTTTCTTATATTCCATGGAATGCTCTTAACGTCCCGATAGCAATGAATACATAAAATGCTTTGACAATAAATACATAAAACAATGTATCTCTGGAAGCCGTGGCGCTGTAAAAAGCACAACCAATCATCTGAGCCGGCCCGGCTAAAATGACTGGATGGCCTACCTGCCTGTCAGCCTTCCATCTGTGCACAAACTTATCTCGTGCCCTCATTGGTCATGTGCGCGTTCGTGTGTGTTGGAGGAGGGGCTCTGTAAGGAAGTCTGAAGGAAGGGGCAGATTTGTTCCGGTTGTGTATTTTCAAATTCTAGCGCACTTGAGCTGGTTTCTCCATTCTTACCTACCCCACCTTTAACTCTTTTTAGGGTGCAGCTATATGTTTTATTTATTTCAAAGTGGGCCCATTTTAATCATATATTTTTTCCTTCAAATGTGCAGAGGACTCCCCAAGTGCTGTAAAGTAGGCCTGTGTATTATTTTTTAATTCTCCTTATAGGAGTTATTTGTTTCTTATTAGAGATTAACAGTTTTATATAATGTAATAAATAGCCTAATAAATGTAGAACAACTGTAGTTTGTGTCTGATATAACAATAAATACAACTTTATAAGCTGTTAAGCTATGAAATATGTTTTGCGGCTCCAGACAAAAAATGTTTTGGGAAAAAGGAGCAAAATGGCTCTTTTGGTCAAAAAGGTTGCAGACCCCTGCTTTAGGGAGAACACTTCTTGTTTGTGATTGGACAGAGCCAGCCAGAGAAGCACTGCTGTGATTGGTTGTTTTTGCTACCAGTCAAGAAATGACGCTTCGTGGTTGGCCCAACACATCAGCAGTTAGCTGTTAGCACACACTCAAGAGCTCACAGCTCCTCATGTCTGTTCAGAAACTGGACAAAGGTTAAACATGAATAAAACACAGACTGTCTGTGTCATGGTGAATACAGTCGCTGCTTTATTTATGTCTGTATGACGTTGTTGTGAGTGTGGACGGAGCAGCTACAGGTTAGTTTAGCCTGATGGATCCGATTCCGATTTACAAGGAGATACGCCCCACCCCCTCTCCAGCGTCTTGTTTGAATGACAGGAGTAAACACATAATTAATGCTTTATTAATTCATGGTTTTTAAGGGGCTTATCTCCATGATGTGTTGGGACCATACAGTCTATGGTTGGGGCATATTGCGCTGTAGGGTGCTGACCAATCATGAAGAGTAATTTCTTGAAGTGTTGTGAAATGCTGTTGCGTTTTCTGAAATGCTGTGGTGTTTTCTGTAATGCTGTGGTGTTTTCTGTAATGCTGTGGAGTTTTGTAAAATGCTGTGGCGTTTTCTGAAATGCTATGGTGTTTTCTGAAATGCTGTAGTGTTTTATTAAATGCTGTGGTGTCTTGCACTTCAGGGCCACCGTAGAAAAAGCCATCAAGTTTTAAAAATACAGATGTTAATACTATGAAAATGGCACCTTTTTTGTATATGCAAATGATAAAGATGATTAATATGGTTGTATAAAACAAATCTTGATCCCTAAAGATGGATAAATGTGATATATGTTGAGAGACTTAATGTGAAGGAATAATTGTATCTGATTAGTATTGTCTTAAGAGTATTATTATTAAGAGTACATCATGTCACAGAAAAAACTCAGCAAATACAGTGCAGCCTGAGCAATCACAGATGCAGATCAGCCAAACCAAACAGAACTCAGGGGACGTGATTTCACTGCAACCGAAATCCTTTCACACTAACACACACGTTTACAAAGCTATGAAATGCAAGCTCAGACCAGTCCTGTGAAACACTAAAAAAAAGTATTCAATAAAGTCCCAATAAATATGCATTTTCAAAGTCATGGTTAGCTTCTTACCATGCTCTTTCTCTTCTTGCTGTTTATCCACTTTAATGTTTTGGACTCACCGATGTTCACAGGAGCCTGCAGAGTGTGAAGACTTTCAACCAGCAAGTGGAGCGATGATAAACACGCTGCACCTGTAATATAGTAAGGGACTGCTGGTTGGTTTAATTATTCCCTCAGCTTCCTTGTCTGATGTTATCAGCCATTGTGCCTTTGTGCCTGTTCATCATGTGGAACAAAGCATATATTTTCACAGAGAGAACAATATGTAGATTTATCATAATCAAATAGAAAGCTACTTTTTAATGTTTGCCTTGGGGGGCATTCTCTGGAGATGGCCTTATCAGCAATAACGGTAAAAGATTAGACAATACCCAAAACACCAGAAGTGACTCAGTGCTCAGCACAGTAACACCTATTTAACCCTTATGTTTTGTTCGGGTCTCCCATGACCCGTTTCAAGTTAAAATTATATAATAACTACGCTCTAGTTTTTTCATGATATCCTCCACAACAGCTATATAAACACTACTAAACAGATTTTGACCATTATTGCCAAGTCTGAAGGTCTCAAAAAAAAAAAGTGTTCAATTTGGTGTTCAGGTCTGGGGAGACCCAGCAGAATTGTTTTGGGTGACTCGAGGTCAAATTTGGCCCAATCAAGATTCATCTTTGACTTTAGACACCCCAGCCCCTACCCCTTCATCAAGTGTAACAATTTTTGTTCGCAACATGCACCAGGTCTCCCCTCCCTCTGCCCCCCTCCCCCCACGGGAACTCGATCTTTCTCAAAGAATATGTACACTAACACTTGAACCTGAAGTCACACATGCACGTGTGCATATGTGGTGTAATGTGTTTTGGGCCATAATATTAAATTGCAACAGGATTGTACGGTTATGAATGCATTATAAGTTAGTTATGATGTAGTTAAAACAATATTGGATGATAGTCAGACTGAGATAAAACATGGGTCAAAATTGAACCGCGAACACCATGAACGGTAACAGCTTTTGAACACAACACAAGTGCTAAATCTAATTGAATCCACTGTAGGAGGTGTAGTAGCAGCTGCTGGTAAATACACAGGTGACTTACTTTTATTGTGTATACATACATAAATATGAATTATCAGAAAGTCAATTGATAATGAAATGCTTTCTTGGTGTACAGGAATTACAACATAATGCCTGCACCAAGTGGACACAGCCAACAATATTGTCAATATCATAGGTTTGGATGAACAAAAAGTCAGTATTTGTATTTAAAGGGCACTAGCTGTCAGGGTTGAGTGAAGCAGGCAGGACCCAAATGCAGATTGCAAAGAAAAATACCTTTATTCCAAGGCCAAAAAACGTCAAAAACAGAACACTACCCCGTGACACAGTCAAAGACACACAAGGAACCAACAATGACAGACAGCAAAACCAGAACTTAAATACACACAACACTAATCAACAAAACAAGAGACAGGTGAGGAGGGAGGAGAAAACACAGGGGGGACAAGGTGAACACAATCGGGTATTCAGAAAGGAGGGAACACAGACAGAAAGCAACAGGCAAGACAGGGGGTGAACACTTATCAAAATAAAACAGGAAACCAAAGACAGAAAAAGACAAGACAAAACAAAACACAGACAGATCGTGACACTAGCTTTAGGACTATATCTTAGGGTATTAATTGCATTGTTTTTCACACTGATTACATGTTATTCTATCCACTCAGATACCCAAGAAAGGCTTATCCCTAATTTGTAAAAACATTTTCACAAATACCCAACCCTTGCTGATGTTTGCCTATAAACACTGCATGGCACAGCTGTTTATTAGTCATGTCATATTTTGAAGGGTTGAGACTGTGTGGTTGGGGGAAATGTGTCTGTCAAAGCTTATTGCTGTATCCTCAGAAGCTGCACTTTACAGCACACTTGTTATTTAGTCTACAACCCAGTTGCTCTGACGTGTAGAAATAACCTGAATGCTACGGTAAGTAAGTGCACAAACACAACGTTAGTTTATGCTCAAGTGACAGCTTTGTAGAAATGATACAATCAACTTAAACCTTTCTAACCCAAATCACAAGTTTTCCTCAAACCCATCCAAGTACCTAACGTAATATAAAGTTTTTGAAAGCACAAATGTATTTTGTAGTTTATTTGAGACCGGCTGGTGTATGGTGAACCCCTAGAACTATATCATTGCAGTGAGCTAGCCTTAATTTATTTATTTTGGTTTATTGTCTCCTTCAAATCACCAGCATGGATACAATAATGCTAATACCTATTAAACTGAGGACTTTTGATGGATGTCATTGGAATTATTTGAATTCTACAAATCATAATAAGCATTAAACCTATTTATGAGGGGGTCCTTGGCCCTAAACCACATGTGTCAAACTCAAAGCCCGCGGGCCGAATCCAGCCCATCTACAATTTTGATCAGGCCCGCATATCAATTTATATCACCAATACAATGTGGCCCGCTTAAATGTATGATTCTGTTCTGACGCACGAAGAGCCTACGCCGTAAGCTACGCAAATGACGTTGATGGTGGTACCTGATTGGCGCAGGCAGAATGCTCTCAATTGCCATGGCCAATTAAGTGTCTTACAGTGGAGCCTACGTACAGTAGCAGCCAACACAGAAGCATTAACGGTCTGCAAATGTCAACTAGCCTGCACCTGTCAGCTAGTAACACAGAGAATGTAAAAAAAAGGAAGATTGATGTTGAAGGGAGGCTATTTCAAGAGAGGTGGGAGATAGAATACTTATTTACTGAGTATAAAGAGAGGCCTGTGTGTCTTATTTGGAATGAGACAAAAGCCGTGTTCAAAGAATATAATTTGCGTCGTCACCAGCAGCAATGTGCCACCATGGACAGGGAACAGAGGCTTCAGAAAGTCACGGAGCTCAAAAAAGGCAGGCAACAACAGCAACATATGTTTAATTGGGCCAAATCTTTAACAGATGGAGCTGTAAAGGCAAGTTTCATCATAGCAGAGGAAATCGCTAAATCAGGGAAGCCATTCACCAAGGGGGACTTTCTAAAAAAACTGTATGCTTAAAGTTTGTGACATTGTCGGCCCCGCCAACAATGCCGCCATTATTCATCAGGAAGCCCTGTGTGGAAAAGTGCTAGGTATGGAACATGTCATGACAGTGGTTACGAAAACGGTGAATTTCATCCGAGCGCGGGGCTTGAACCACCGCCAGTTCAGGGCACTTTTGGAGGAGAGAAATTCGGAGCAGGAAGATGTGCCATGCCACACAGAAGTACGCTGGTTAAGCCGTGGCAAGGTGTTGCACAGATTTGATGAGGTGCGCAAGGATATTGCTAGTTTCATGGCTATAAAGGGGAAAGCTGTCCCCGAGCTGGCCGATGAAAAGTGGACACATGAGTTGGCTTTTATGTGTGACATAACGCACCATCTCAACGCAGTGAATGTGAAACTGCAGGGACGCAAACAGCTGATCACGGACATGCGCTATGCAGTGAAAGCCTTTCGGACAAAACTGCGCTTGTGGGAGAACCAAATGCAGCAGGGAAACTATGTTCACTTCCCGACCTGTCAGTCTGTTGCAAATAACCTCAACACTGCTTTCCCGAATGAGAGATGCGCAGAAAAACTGAAAACACTCAAAGCCGAATTCGAAAGGCGATTTTCCGACTGTGAGACCCAGAAATTCAGGTTTGACCTTTTTACAAATCCATTTTCAGTTGATGTGGAAAGCGCCCCAGATAACTTACAATTATAACTAATAGAACTACAATGCAATGGGCCACTAAAGGCCAAGTTTGACTCTGTTGGGGCAGGTGATTTTGCTGCATTCATCCGAAGCACAATGCCACAGCTCCGCCTTCTGTGTGCCCGTGTCCAGAGCATGTTCGGGAGCACATATTTGTGTGAGCAGATGTTCTCTCACAGATCCCGACTCACAGACAAACACCTTGGCTCCATTCTGAAAGTGGCTACAGATCTATTTTAAAGTTAGTTTGGCCATTAAAATGCGTGTTGATGTAATTTGATGCGAGAAATATGAATTTTTATTTCAGATTATGTGTGCAGTGGATGTACATGATCTTTAGTTTGCTAGTTATTACGAAGATTACTTCAGGAAATTGTGTCTATACAACGTTTTCATTGTTACCAAGGTGGTTGCTAGGGACGCTGCTATCGATATTATTTCTCTTATGTTGTGTAACTGTTTAATGGTGTTATCTTTATTGCTACCCCCTTCCCCGCCAATGTATAGTGTTCGTCCACAGCGCAAACGTATTAGTTTAACTAAATCCGCATCTACAATTGTGGCATGGATACGTTATTTTCCCCTGTGCAAATCTCCAACCCAGTCTCTCATCTCACATCACATCGTCATAAACAAATACCGGAAACAGACCGAAACATTTTTTTATCGGACTGGCTGGAGAAAGCGATGGAGAACAGAAGCAAAGACAACTCGGGGAGGAGGATTCACTGAAATGAGGGCAAAATAATTCAAAAAGTGAAGTCACTAGAGATGATTTACCTCTACAAAGTAAAATGATAGATCAATTTCTTTCAGAAGGTATATAAGAGTAATCCTCGACTCAAGAAATTGTTGGTCAACTTGCGCTCGTATAACTTGGTCGACTAGTCAATTTGTTGCATTTATCGACAGATCTTGAGGAAAGAATTATGAAAAAGCACAACTTTATAAACCCCTGTTTCCCAGAGAGTTGAATTATGACTGAAAAGTGATAAAGAGTCCTGCTTTTCTAAGACAAATATATACATTTTATATTTATATATTTTACCCAACCCTCTGAGGTAGGGTACAAACTATGCAAAACATGTGTTTTGCATAGACACTTTCTGACACGATGGGCTCAGAGGAACTCAGATGCACGATTCAGTTAACTCAAACATATATTTTATTTATAAAAGACTAAAGCTTCGAACTTAAAGCTACAAACAAAATCACTTGATAGAAAAACTTCAATAATAAACAAAAGATCACTAGGTTCTACTAGGTTCCTCACAAGATCACTGTGATTAAAGCCATGGACTCGACGTGGAGACAAGACAAACTGGCACAAGACAAAGGGCTATATATACACACACACACATTAGGTAATGGGGAACAGGTGGAAACAATCAGGGGCAAACATAACAATCAGGCTGACGGGTGACACACAAGGGCAGGAAGTGAAGACACCTGAAACGAGAGGGTCGAGTCATTTACCAAAATAAAACGGAAGGTGACAAGACTAGGAATACAAGACAATAAACTAAAAGGATTCTAACGCTGAATCCTTACACTTTCTTTGTCAATCTTAAATTGTATGTTGTCTGATGTTACAAAAAAAACTCTTCTGATCATAAGTGTCATAGAAATAGTGATTCGGCAAGAAAAAGACAAAAACACGTACTAATTGATTCGACTAATTGATACAGGATGTTACACCAGTGATGTCAGACGTTTTGTGATAACTAAAACTACTAACCCTAAATAATCCTACCAATATATTTGTTTCGTACTGTCTTGCTTGTATCCTTTACTTCATAAGGAAGCTCAGCCCTAAGAAAGCTCATGGATATCCTACTTTGACAGCTTTAATTAAAGTCAAAGTGCCAATGTTTAACTTTAGCTGCTCGTCATTTCTTCCATCAGAGTTAAATGGAGCGGCAGTCTTTAAAATGTCTTCAAGCTTTACTGATGGACTTCCTCTCTGAGCCTTTTCACATTAGCATAAGCAATCATTGTCTTTTATATAAAGCAAACAAGGGAGCAGGATGATGGCTCTGCAGAAGAAGACAAGGCAAGTTTAACCGCTCGGGGTTTAAGTTATTTTTCTTCAGGTGTAAACACAAGATGTTTGCAGAGGATGAGGCTCTGACTTCTGGTTTCACCACACCCCAAAGCCTGTTTATCTGCTGTGAATATCACCACTGTCATGCATTGTGTTCATGCCTTTATTCTACACTCTTTAAACTGTTGACATTATTTAAAAGGCGGGATAGTGATCGTTCTGGCAGTCCATTATATGCACATTGCATGCACTATGTAAATCACTTTGTGCAACACCATTTAATGATTTTTAAGTAATTCCTAAAGATTTTCTCATTATAATTTCCTTTTATAATTTGTTGAAAAATAAATCCTAAAAAGGGCTAGTGGGGGGATGTTGCGCATGTTTAATCAACAGATCAATTATACTTCATTGGAAAATGTATTTTAAAGTTGGAGACCATACGTGTGTCCTAGAGTTATCTACATGTACTGATTGTCTGATGTAAGAACTTCTGAACATAAAAGGATTACAGATGTTTGATAAAGAGTCATATGTAATGATACTGAGAAAAAAAAGTGTAACTGGGATTGTATTGTAAGATTCTCGTTGTATATGTGGAAGAAAGCGTTTTGACTTTTCACAGAATTTTTACTTTTTCAAGGAAAGCTTAGTTTTTCAGAAATGTTGACTTTTCTCAGAATTTCACAGAATTTTTACTTTTTCAAGGGAAATAGAATTTCTTCTGAATTTGGACTTTTCTCAGCATTTTGAGTTTCTTCAGATATTTTTGACTTGTTTCAGAAATGTTGACTTCTCTCAGAGTTTTGACTTTCTCAAGGATAATTGATTTTCTTCAGAACTTTCTCAGGATTTTCTTTACAGAATTTGGACTTTCCTCAGTTTTTTTACCTTTTCAAGGAAAATGTACCTTCTACGAAATCTTGACTTTTTTCAGAAATTTGACTTAAATTTGCACCCAAAAACAAATGATCATATTTTGTCCTTTACATTTCTCCTTTTAACTGTTCTGCTGCTTTTTCTGTTTTGCCTCTAAAATTGGAGATTGTATTTGTATAGGTGTCCAGCTTTCTTTCAATATTTTCAATATTTTTTAGAAATGTGAATTTTCTCAGAATTTCGATCTTACAGTTTTTCTCGGTTGCTAACACACTACAATGCTACATAAAGCACAATTATTTTAACTGACACTCAAAGAGCAAAACATCGGCTCAAATCTCCAAAACTCTAAACACGTTTTCAGATTTTCACACAATTTGCAAATCCACATGGCACTTTTTGCAAACCACTGCACACGTTTCTCCACGTAAGACTCAGGAATCTGACATAAAGTCACATGTTAGCACACTGTAAAAAAAAAAATTGTAAAAAAACGGTTATTTTCTGGCGACGGGGGCGCCAGAAAATGTCCGTTAAAAAAAGGAAAAAAACTGTAAAATAAAATACGGAAATAACATGTAAAAAAACAGAAACTTACCTTACCACAAGGAGCCTCTATTACTGTAATTTTACATGAAATATTTTTCTTTTAACATATATTATTTGTTAGAATAGAGTCATAAACCTCTAGAAAACAGAATAATTATCTTTTAAAAATGATAAAGAAAAGCTAAAATACAGAAAATTACTTTATTATTACAAAAAAGTACCGTATATCTAAGACCATTTACAAGTAAAACACAAAGAAAAGAACGTCATTTTACTTTGCAAAAGCGTTAGTTTACATTAACTATCACATTTTTTGCCAAAAAAGATCTGTAATTTTACAAGAAATGTTTTTGTAATTCCATTAAATCTTTTTCTTTTAACATATATTAATTGTTAGAATACAGTCATACACTTCTAAAAAAACAGAATAAATGTTTTTTTAAATGATAAAAAAAAGACAGAAGATTACTGTTAAATTACCGTAAATTCAAGATTCAAGGCTTTATTGTCATTTGTACATTATCTTCAGTGTAGACATGGCAATGAAAAACTGAAGTCACATGCTCCTCCAACAGTGCAACATATATATATATATATATATATAGAACATAGAACAGATAAAATAGTGCAAGTAAATACAAATACAATAGAATAGAAATAGTGCAAGAAGAGTCTATATGCAAGTAAACGGAATATGATTGCACTGCCGTACCAGGCTGTGATGCAGCCAGTCAGGATACTCTCTATGGTGCCCTGTAGAAGATGCAGAGTATCCTGGAGTCCATGTTGAACTTCCTCAGCCTGCGGAACAATATCATAATGGCCAGGGACTTTTCACATGGAGAGAAAGCATACACATGTTGAGAGGAAACTGCATTATTTTTCTGGGGGAACCAGAAACGTTTTTAAGCTTCTTCTTGCCCCTTTTGAACATGATAGAAACTTTGAGAATACATTTTTTTTATACCTTGAATTATTATTATTGTTTTTTTTCTTTCTAACATGTTCAATACATTGACTAATACAATTTTAAAAAAGGTGATGCTGTTAGTGTGATGAGTCCATGTCAGGTCCTCAGTGATGTGGACACAGAGGAACCTGAAGCTGCTGACTCTCTCCACGTAGTCCCATTGATGGCGATGGGGGCGTGTCCCTCTCTGCTGCTTCCTGTAGTCCACAATCAGCTCCTTGGTTTTGCTGACGTTGAGATGGAGGTTGTTATCCTGGCACCAAGATGTCAGGTTTTCGACCTCCTCTCTGTTCGTCGCCGTCGGTGATAAGGCCGATGACGGTCGTGTCGTCAGCAAACTTCACGAAATCTAAGACCATTTACATGTAAAACACAAAGAAAACATGTCATTTTACTTTGCAAAAGCCCAAGTTTACATTAACTGTCAGATGTTTTGGAGAAAAAAAATCACAAATATATATACACAATATATTATTGAAACTAATAATATACATCACAAAAATAAAAACAATAAATAAAATATATTATATATAGCAGAATAGACCGGCAATGAAACATTTCAACATTTAACAATAGCCAACATTTTCCCAACGTTTTGTTCAAAAGATAACAATTATAAATACTAGAAATCTACCAGTTATGAGTGTGTGTGTGTGCGTGTGTGTGTACATGACTATGTGTGTGTGTTTCTACTCTCTCCATTCAAAGTCAGAGACGTTTGTAATTAATGAATGCACCTTTACCTTAATCGAGTGCTGTTTTTGTTTTTCTTCCTTCCTCTCCACTTTAGTCCCCTTGTCCGGATTGATCTTGAATAGGCACCTGTTAAGACAGAAGTACACTTACATTTAGTGTTTAATTACAAATCCTGTGGATGATACAGCCATTAATTGTCTTTACAGTTATACAGCTTGAAGTCAAAGGGCAATGCTACTCTTCAATGTACTTTCCATTAACTGTTATGATCATATCTATACATTTAAAGCATTGGTTTGAATAGAGTGTTGTTCTATAAAGTCGTCACTTGGCATCACTATCACACTGGACAGTATCGCAGCAGGTCTGTAAACAGGAGCAAGCGGTCACTTGAAGATCATTTTAATGTGGGTAGCTACGAGTGCCATCTTGAGAGGTTTGTGTGTAACTGGGGCAGATGAGGTGTGTGTCAGCAGCAGAGTGAGCGGTGTAAAAGCATCGTAGTTAACTGAAAGAAGTTTTAATGTGTTTGTTCACTGCAATAATACCAGGTTCCGGTGCCCATCCCATTTCGGTGCAAGAAATAGTTGCGTCTTCCTCGTCAGATTCCATTGTCATCAGGTGCTGACACTCCTGCTAAGCTTTTACTTGGTGGTAGAAGTACAATATTCTAATTATACTTGTGTGTTTCTCTGTTATAGACCACACACATACACTAAACCTGCTCCATGGCTGTATTACTGTGATGTTGTGTTGAATAAGTTAGGGAAATCAACCGCTCCCAAGAATCTTGTGTGTTCTTACCCCAAGGTGTACGTCACTCCGAGTGAAACCTTCCCCTATACAGTCCTACCTGAATCCCTATTCAATACGACTATTTTCCAAATAACTGAATTGGCTTTCTTTTGTTGTCGACAAAGGGCCCTCTTTCTGTCATTTTCACTGAGCTGAATACCTGATACCACCGATTGGCTAAGAGTGAGTTTGGGATTTTAGGGAGGAGCCAAAGCACACCACTGCAAAGGAAAGGGATACGCTGAATTTACAACCCAAGACAAAACGAGAGCATAATGCGAAACAGAATGCAGCACAATAATCTTTTTATCTTGTATTGTCAGGAGCACTTATCGTGTGTCAGAAATGTGCACAATCCTCTACTCTGTGGTTTAAGATGGAATGACTTAATAATCACAATTCAAGTCTTACCTCAAGAACTCCAGGGTAGCTCCCAGTTCTGAGCGATAACTGATGTTGAGGCAGTAATATGCTGCAAACATCAGCATCAGGGCGTCGACAGCATTCAGGACACTGCCACTGACGATGGTCTGGTCCTCTGCTATCATGTAGTGTCCAGCTGTCAGGGGAGAACTCCCTTAAGGTACACAAAAGAAAAAGTCACAAAACATTTATAAATCCAAAAAATATTTACTGCAGATTGTTGTTGTTTTTTACTGGTGATCATATGGCCAATTGTATTTTAGGAATGATCAGCTCCTGCAGCTTTCTTTTCTTTCTTAAGTGTTTCCTAATGTTAACAGTGTAGAAAATGTCACATCATAAAGGGATAGTTTGGGTGTTTGAAGTGGGGTTTTATAAAAGGTACAGTACTTATCTATAGTCAGTGTATTACCTAGAGTAGATGATGGCCGGCAGGGGCGGACTGGGAAACGGTGGACCCCTGTCGCCTGTCAGCACAACTTCAATGATGCCGTTTAAAAGCAGCGAACCGACCCGGCCGTTCGGTGATTCTACAGATGGCCAGTCCGCCCCTGCCGGTACCGAAGTGGGCCGAGCGGCCCATCGGGATTAGTCCCGAACGTCCCGATGGCCAGTCCGCCACTGATGGCCAGTCCGCCACTGATGGCCAGTCCGCCACTGATGGCCGGTATGCCCCGAGCTTGGAGATGGAGACAGGAGCAACCACCTGGAAGCAAAGCAATGTACTGCTCTGGACAGGGTCAGCAGAAAAACATATTTTAGCCACCTCTTGATGATTTACATATCCTTTCACTGTTTGCATAGCAATACCACATTGGACATTGAGAATTGATAAAACTTGTAATATGGCAAGAAATCTTACTTGAGGATCTCTGGCTGCTGTTTATTCTTGGTAGGTTGCAATTACTGGTACTGCAGCTGAGGGGAGAAAAGAGACACAGGTTTGCACATGCTTGAGCAAAAATAACTTAAATAACACAGCAGCAGCTTTAAGTACAGTAATACCACTTCAAGTATAAGACCTGAGTACTTCTACTCTTATACACAGGGCTGCACATAACTGGTGCGCATGCGCACACCCCGCCAAAAAAAGCGCACCGGATCATTTGAAAAAAGGCGCATTTGCGCACAGAGAGAGAGAGAGAGAGAGAGATAGAAAAGAGAGAGATATTTGCGAGTTGCATAATAACTGGTAAGATAGCAGGGTGTCCCACACATAGACTTTACTTGGGCGGGCCGCCCAGGTATATTAACGGTCGTATAATTCGCGAGCTATTTAGGTTTAATTTTTGTAATCTGTCCGCGAGCACCACGGCATCTGTGATCCCTCGCTATTGCGTGGAGGGTCTGCTTTATGCTCCCACAGTACTCTGCTGCGAGGCTTAATGAGCGTGCTCACTAGCGCGTACCCCCCGTTCATAAAGTCAAGTACCCCTCAAAAGTGCGCACCAAGCAACATCTCCAGGTGCTCCTTTGAGAACCAGGGCAAAACAATTATGTACACCCCTGCTTATACAAGTACAAGATCTGAGAACTTCTCCCACCTCTGTTTATAGCCTTAACATAGGATCTAAAATATATGGATAATGTGCATTGTGTGTAACATTATGCCCACGAAAAAAATCGATTATAAAACTAAGGATTGAGCTAACATTAGGAGTTAGTGACAATGTATGCTAGTTAGCTAGCTAAACTATTTATTAAATAATATTGCGAAAAAGTAACTCTGAAACATTCACTGCACATCACGCTCAGCCACTCGAGCACGCATCTTGCACATCATTAAAACAAATCATTACTGCACGTAATGATGGCATAGAACAGCTCACTTTCAAAGCATGGTAGCTAGCTGCTACCAGCTAGCTAGCTGCTACCTAGCTATGGTAACGTTAGCTAACAATACTTTGTTTTCGGTCGTTAAACAACATGTATACCATAGCTAGGACTTTGAGGTTTGCAATGTTTTAAGACTTGAGTGTTTTGAATCCGTTGATAAATAGTTTTTACCGTTACCTCTCAAAGTGCTGATTTCTCTCCTCTGGGCGCGCCGTGCTCTTCACCTCCTGCATGACATGCTAACTGCGTGGTCTCTGTAGTGTCAGTGGAATTGCGCATGCGCTCTGTCTGCCTCAGCGCATGATGCGTGCGTGCAGCAGAAGTCTCGTCTCTGATTGGCTGCAAATCGATTGCCCTGAAAATCCTTTGATGAACATCCAATCCTTGTATTATTTTTAAGAATTGGTAACACCACACCAGCGCCATACCATAAAGATGAATTTAAAAGTTAAAAAAATGGGGTGCAAACTATTTACATTGCAATTATGATTGTTTAATTCTTTGGATGTTATTTTATTAATTTACAAAATGAGAATGTAACTAGTTGATAAATAATAAAACAAACACTGAAGGCCTCCCAAAGACACAAGCAAAATATGTTATAAGACTTCTTTATTGTCAGTTTATTCTTTTAACCTGTTAAGCCCCGAGCCTGTTTTTCATGTTTCAGGCTCGAAAATGACATTCCCAGAACAAATGACCATATCTTCCCTTCTAAAAGGGTTAAATTAATCATCTTTTCTCAAACTAATGTTAAACCTGTGAGTTGGATGTAGAAAAGTCAGAATCAATATAGATGTTTTTTATTTTAAAGAAAATTCAGATTGAACATGGTAAAAAACTGTAAATTATAGAAAAATATTATAAAATATTTTGTACTTATTGTGAAAACTAAACTTGGATGATGGGTTAGTAGACTAAAAGCTTTAGGAATCCAAAGTACAATATATAATAAGTACCCTGTATCAAGATTGATGCAAAACAAGTGATATTTGACCTTTTTAGAGACATTTAGAAAAAAAAACCCTCTTTTGGGGTCATTTTGGTGGATTTTACCTATATCTTGCCCCCCTTGCTCGATTTTGACATGTGACATCTCTTTCTGACCGTCAGAGCCAATAGAATCGAGGGGAAGTCCCACATAGTCCTTATTTGGTCATGTCTGTTTGTTAGACTGCTGCGTGAGTCAATACACAGGGAGCAGCTGCAGCATGTGGCTACCATTAGCAGCTAACTTTTGGTCTCCGGTTTTGCCATCAATATGGAATTATGGACTATAAATGAAAAAAATGAGATTGCCCATACTTTCTCAACCTATGGATTAACCGTTGCAGCAGCGTTTTTTCTCGTTTGAATGCCATTGAACACTCTAATGATCAGATTGGCAGCTACGGTGAGACATCTCCGGTAGAAATTCTCCGTGAAGGTACGTGTTGTGATATCTGTGTTTGCTTCCCCTGTTGTGAGTTTGTATCGTTCAGTGTTGAGGGTGGCACCGTTAGATTCTGTGTCTTTATGATCATAAACGATGTGCTGGATGTGCAGAGCTAGGATAAGTAATAAGGGAGCGTGGAGTGATTGTCGGTGCGGTAATAGGTTAGCATTTTTCGCTCGGGGCTAATTCAGAGGGTCAGTGTATGGTGTGTGTGTTTTTTTTTGAAAAAAAAAAATGAAAAATACTTTTTTTTGAGTTTTTCCCTGTTATATGGATATAAAATATTCATAGTTTATTAAATATTAAGGTTCCTTGAGACACAGTGTCGTGAAAAACAAAAAAAAGCCCCCGCCGATGGGGGCTTTGGGGCTTAACAGGTTAAATTGAGAATAGAGAACACTGCTAACTAATGATGGTGCACATTTATATAAGTTTGATTATGAATGATCAGTAATATCCCATCTGTACTTTGCAGTCCTGTCCCAAGTACAAGTTAAGTAGGTATTAATCAACGTGTACATATGTTTGTAGCCTTTATTTTATATAGTTTACTATCATTTGTAGTCATGCATAGTACTGCCTTCCTGATTGCTTTATTTTTGAGAGACCTATTCTGCACCTACCTGGGTTTTAAGAGAGTCCAATACCCTATGTGACTGTTCAGTCTCATAAAACATGCACAATTTACTTTTTGAAAACACAAGCTCACAATAAAGTCAGATGGGAGACATACAGAAGCAAAGTGTGATAGACAAAGATGCATTCCTATATTAAACAAACAGAAAGGAAAACGTTGTTGTTCCACGAGGCAGTTGTAGCCATAGCAAATGGATTAACCTTCAACCTTCAACTACCTGCTGCCTGAAATCCCTGTGACATCACTGTAGATTGTTGTAACCAACTAGCTGTGTGGGACATTATCACAATACATATTTAAGTTAATTGACTTGGATTGTAAAGGTCTTTCGCTGCAGTTACTAGCTTTGTCAACATGCTATGGTGAAGGCCTATTCTTTCAATATGATGGATATTATTAGACGTCTACAAGGACAGCATAGGTTGTTTGTTTTACTGTAATTGCAATGCCAATACCAATTTAGCATAGTGGTAGCACTAACTGCTAACAAGGTTTTGATATTCAGAGTCTGGCTGTTAGTGCTTGCTAGCATGTTATGCTATGGGCTTGATTGTACATGCTAGTGGGATAAGGCCTAAGGGAAGATGCTAATGTTATTGAACTTCTAGATCCTTTCATTTTTCACTTACAGTGAAACTCAATATGTTTTTTGCATACTGTCCGCCAATCACTCTGTTTTTTAAATATTGAGTTAAAGTCACACATTTTAGAACATTGATACATTTCTAAAAGCTACTTTCCTAACAAACATGGTGCAGTAGTTGTAGCAATCGCTACGAGAATTCACTCTGTGTTAGCTGCACAAGGCACTTAGCGGTAGCTTCACGTCTCTGATTATCTGAAAAGCTAAATGATGTCAGAAATGTCCACAGCTTTTTCTTGTGTTGAAAGAGATCAGCAGGTCAATGTTACTTGGGTTGTGAACGCACAACAGTTGGTTGTTTGTTAGTATAGTTGCTTTACTGTAATTGCAATGCTAATACCAATTTAGCAGGTAGCTAACTGCTAACAAGGTTTTGATATTCAGAGGAGGCTGGCTGTAAGTGCTTGCTAGCATGTTCAATGTTATGGGTTTATGTTTTTTCAGTTTATCAATGTAAAGTAGTGGTTAAATTAAGCAAAATTACAAAATATTTCTTTCTTTACTCATATATTTTCTTGCAATTATACATTTTTTAAATGAGTATTAACAGTATTTGTTATGTATTTGACAGTGATATATAGCCATAACAAAAGTATTTTTTTGTAAAATTACAGAAAATGCAGCTAATTTTTCCACCAGAAAATCATTTATTTTTACGGTTAGTTTTGTTAAATTCGCATTTAAAAACTGCTAAAAAACAGATAAATAATGTATTCAATTTTTACAGTTTTTTTTTGTTAAAATACAGGACACATTTCAATAAACCGTTTATTCTTGTAAATTGAATATGATTTACTGTAATTATGAAATACAATAAAAAACTGTAATTTTTTCTGGGGAAAAACTGTAAAAAAACATTTTTTTTTTACAGTGCACATACATAACACCGATATTCAAAATGCCTCACACATGGGCCAATGATCAAGAAACACGTTCCACCTGACCAAACACCTGATAGCATAATTGTTGGCTCATCAATCAGGATGTTAGCACTATAAAAAGACCACAGGTGAGTACTTTCTTACAGCAACAATGGAAGCCAACATGGAAGCAAGAGCAAGAGGAAGAGGAAGAGGAAGAGCTGGGCTGAGAGTGAGAGGAGGAGGAAGAGGTGGGTGGGAGTGAGAGGAGGAAGAATGAGAGGTAGAGGTAGAACTGGAGGGAGAGGACGTTCAGAGGGTTCAGCCTAATCTAAGCCTCTGTAATCCGGACACTTAGACTTGAAAACAGGTTAGTTCGTTTTCAGCTCTGCATAATTCATGATATATCAGCGCTTATATCTGTTGTGTGAAATGTATTTACTTCATTACTGTAATTGAATTGTTGGCATGTTGCATACTATAACTGTACACAAATCCTGCACAATCTACTGTGGTAGACTTACTAAATGCAACACAGACACTGACCAACCACTCTGTGTTGTTTATCTGAAGGACTGTGAAACAAAGAGGTGCAGGTGGAAGGTTGAGGATTTCCATTGAGGCACAGGAAGCAGCAGTTACAAACTGGGTTTTGGGAAACAATGCATCACACTTAGAGAGATCCGAAGCATAGTAACTATGTGCTGAGATTAATGTTGCACAATGTTATTTTTGAATAAAATGTGATTTTTGTTCAACAACTCATTTGTATTTCTTCATTTACTGTATTTCTGTATACTCAAGCAATCTTTCTCTGCAGAAACCTCTATGTACAGAGATAGCCCATAAAAGATGAAAGTGCTTTAGATTATGCTCAGCAGTGTGTAGCTGGGTGGTCAAACAATCTAGTATTATGAATGAAGTGTGTTATATTTGGTGCAAAAGTTTGCATTTGGTAAGTGTTTATGTAGTTTTGAGTGCAGTTCTTCATTTAGCAGGAGAAATTAGGTGTTTTGCACGTTGGGTGTGTGGTTTTGTGAATTGTGTTTAGTGTTCTGAGAAACTGAGCAATTAAAAAAAAAAAGTGTGTTAGCAATCGAGAAAAACTGTAAAACCTTTTTATAACACCACTCAAATCTCGTTATGCTGCGATTCTTCCAGCAGGTGGCGCCCTGCAGAGCATCAACCTGTGTTATAGGAAGGAGCTTAATGTATCCAGTGTATGGGAGGGAGTGTGTGAGCGTTTGCACCTCCTCCCGTTATATTCCCTCACACAGAGCACTTGGTCGGTATCTTAAAAATATTTTTCAGGCTGCAGATATTTGTGTCGCAGAGTCCTGAAAGAGCAGCATTTGTTTTTAACAATATGGAAAAGGAGAGAAGATCCTCAAAGCAGTACGGCTCTTTGGAGAAGACGCAGGTGGAAGATATAATTAGAAGTCATTTATTGTTTATATTTCACTGGATGCGGATTGCTGTTTTAAGTAATTAGCAAAAGAGGCAATGTGTCCATGGCCCCAACTTTCTGCAGATATTATAATTAAAGCATCAGGTCGCTATGGAAACACATTTACACCAATAAAATAATAAATATTAACTTTGCAATGAAAATAATATCCTGTAAGACATTATGGTGACAAAACGTATAGAATTAATGACATATGTTGTAGCCTAGAACAAACAACCAGTTGAAAAATATGAATTTACAAAAAAACTATCTGTAAAACAAACAAATATATTTAAAATATTTATCTGCATTTCATTGTTTTCCAACATTTTTGGGAATATTTGGGGAAATTAACAACCTCTGGAATGTCCAAATTGACCAATCAGAATCTAGTATTCAACTAATAAAATAAGATATCATATACAAATAAAAATAACATTATAGTGACAACATTAATAGAAATAATGACTTAGTTATAGCTTAGAACAAACAAACACAACCACCAAATTAATTTAGTAATAAATTGGAAAATTAATAACCTCAGAATCGAGCATTCAACTAATAAAGTAAGAAATCATATACAAGTAAACATCTATATTGATGCTAAGACTTCTATACTTACCTTGAATTTAAATGCAATACTTTTACTTGTAACAAAGTATTTCTACACTGTGGTATCACTACTTATACTTGAGTGTGTTTGTGTGTGTTTGGGGAGTGTGTGTGTGTAGACGAAATCCCTAGTGATCCAGTGTGTGTGAATGCCTTTTCACACGAGGTCTGGTAATTAATAGCTGATCCGAGCTCTGCTGGATGACTCATGGTGAGGAGGAGGCTGCAAGCTAAATTGTTTTATTTTATTTTTGTGATGCTTGAAGAATTATCAAATCAAATCCATTTTTTTTATATAGCACATTTATAAACTATTTTTGATCGAGCCAAAGTGCTGTACATATAATAAAAATAGCCTAGAGTAGGGACACTTTACAGCAAATACAACAGCACAGATTGTTCAGAATATCAATATGAGAAAAACGACACCCTCTATCCTTAGACCCTCACATCGTACAAGGAAAAACTTCCGGAGAAAACCCACAGTTTTAAAGGGAAAAAAATGGGAGAAACCTCAGGGAGAGCAACAGAGGAGGGATCCCTCTCCCAGGACAGACAGACGTGCAAGAAAAGCGGTGTGTAAATCGAAGAGATAATACATTTTACAGCCTATAGACCGAATATTAGGAAATGCGTGTGTCTGTAATAAGAAGATGAATCCACGAAGATGTCAGCTACAATCCTGTGGAAGCCATCAGGGAAGCAGCATGACAAGACCCAGGCAGGACCGCAGAGACAGGTTCAGCCACAACCCGAAGTCCGCAACTTAATCCAGAGCTCAGGATAGAGGATCAAGGACACAGGACTACAGCAAGATGATCAGCCTCGACTCCGGAACCCGGTGTAGATATAGATAAGAAAAACAAGAAAAAGAGATTTGGCTGGGTTAATCGGAACAAGAGAATACACAGACAGAGAGGGAAAAGGTCATTGGATAACCCTCAAGAAAGATCTCCTGAACCTCCCCACTCAATCTATCAAGACCCAAGCAGTTCTATTAGAAGTCCAAGGCGAAGGCACGGGCCGGCGCATACTGCTCGTGGAATCCCTCACCATATGAATTCTGACCCCTCAAGTGTACAAGTGAATTTAGAATAGTTTTTCTTCTCTTATATGAGAAAACAAGGGTATGAAAAAGAAAAGCCAGAAACAGAGGAAGAGAGGCACAACGTGGCTACGTACATGCACTCTCCTAAATGTTAAACGAGTAAGAGGTGAAGAAATACAAATCCAGAAACTGTAATGAAAAGGCACCACAATGCTTCCCTTTAGAATAGGGTGGAAATAATTATGAAAAGGGGACAGGGGATACTAGTGAAGAGGGACAACAGTGAATAGGCAGTAGGAGAGGCCTAAATGCACTCTCCTGGATTAAGTTAAAGGAAAGAACTGGGGAACAGAAAAGTACAGGAGGAAAGGTCCAACGAGTCAACGTAAACACACTCTCCTAGAATAGTTAAAAGTAAACGGGGTAGGAAGAATATATTACGAAACAGAGCTGAAAAGGCGTCCAACAACGTTTTCCCTCTAGTCCAGGGTGAACATGTAGGATAAGAAACAGAGATAGGGAGCACAACAACCTATCTCTTCGTCAGATGCACTCCCCCGCCTGTCTAAGCGACTCTGTACCCCATCCCCCAAATTAGTGTGAGGAAGTACACAGAGGTTTGGTCAGAGGGGCATGGTGAATTGGATCCAGGGAAGCAGGGGCGGGATCAACTCCTGAACAACCACAAGAAGCCCGCGTTTTATCCAGTTTGTACACAACGATGGAGAAACTTAACAAGCAACAGTGGTCCACTGAAGAGACCAGCTACCTACTGGGAATCTGGTCTTCCGAAGAGGTACAGAGGAAGCTGGAGCACAATCGGCCATTGTTGTTATTGTCTGTGTGAGCTGTGAGGGGTTTCTGCGCAGTTTGGCTTTATGAAGCAGGCACGCAAACGGTTACGTCATGACGCAAACGATGACGCAATGACGCAGCACCAGTCGGACTCTGGGCGGTGTGAAAAGAGCCGGAGCTAAACTGAAGAACCGGTTCTGAACCTGAAAAGCTCTAGCATGGAGCTTGAACCGGAGTTGCGTTGGTGTGAATGAGGTAAAACTGTCAGCAGCCCCTCAGGAAACAGAGACGAAACACTGTGTGACGGCAAAAAGTGTGTGAAGAAAACAGCAGAGCTTTAAGTCTGAGCAGAATATCAACACACACACACACACATTGTCTTTACAGATCTCAAAGGATTCCCGTTCATCCGTTCTCTCTCTTATCCTTTCTTTTAATTATTTCAAATGTTTTCTGTCAATGCCGTCCTCATTATTTAGACTCATGAGACCAGCTACCAGCTCTGCATAATGTGGCCAAAAGATGAATCAGAGAAACAGAGAATAATGACTTCTGGTTTTGTTTTTGCTGCCTCAAGTTTTTAATGTTGCTGGTCTTTTAAGTTTAGGCTTTCAGTTTTCACACATCAAGATCCTCTGCATCCAGAGGCTGATGAAGCGATGCACAACATCACTATCAATCATGTTGTTTTCCTGCATGTATTTCATAACTGCAACAAAGACAATAACTGAAGCCCAGCCATTGTGGGGAGAGTCGGTATGACTGCACAATTGTACCATATTAAAATCATAGACAACATGTATATAGTAAGTAAGCATAGTCAAGATGATGGCTTTTTTATGGCTTGGTTATGGCTTATGAACGCCGTCATCTTGTTTTTTAGGAATCAAAAGTGACCATATTTTGACGAGAAGGCGGAGATGAGAAAGTGCGGGGCCAGGTCTCATTAGTATGGCAAACATTAAATAACATGCTAATGCTAGCTTGGTTAGCAGGGCCCATGTGTAATTCACGTTAACTGTAATACAACTATTGATTGTGTGGCAAAAAACTATTTTATTTATAACGAAATGTATACAAAAAAAACTTGTCTCTTAAAGTACAATCGAATGTAGAACAAGAAATGTTTTAAGGCAACTAAAATGCTGCCCAAACCCTGAATTCTCATGATCTAAAATTATTAATAATTCAACAAATTCGAGTTCGATGGAGAAAAAAATAGAACTGACTTTCATTTGTATCATTGCTAATCAACACATGCTATCCTTTAGCACAGGCATGGGCAAACTAAGGCCCGTGGGCCATATACGGCCCGTTGGGCTTTTGAATCCGGCCCGCCGAATATTGGTACAAAATTGTCCAAATTATAGTAAAGACCGCATTTATTTTGCCTTTTTCCTGCAATACCCGGCATTTCAGTTGATCCCACTAGATGGCGCACTCTAGACACAATTGACCTTTGCTGGAGTCTGGTCTATTCTCTCAGCTGGCCCCACTCGGCAACCTGGCAAGATCAAATAACCAAATATTTCACGCTTACATTGGAGGGGGCGAGATTAACCTGAGCAATAACAGTTCATGGTGAGTACGGCGAATACAAGTTGTAACAAGCAGTAGCAAAAGTGACTAGAATGCGACCACACACTTACAAAAAACACTTATATAATGTCAGGCAACACTAACCAGGCTTAGTGTGATTCTGTTTATTTGACCTTACTTTAATAACCATCCGTTCACTGTTATTGACCATTGTGAAAAGGCAGACGTGTTCCTGTTGTTTTGTATTATTGCAGCTATCAGATGGAATCAATACATGGGCTACATGTGGCCATCACAAGTAAAATCATAACAAAAACTACGCCGGTAAAATATGCGTGTAGAAAACGGCTTATGCCACAATATGATAGCAACAAGTAGTCAAGATAGTCTGATTAGCTAACATCACCTGTCAGAGAAAAATGCCAGAGAAACGTTCATAACAGCGTTGTGATGCCAAACAGCGTTCAAACTAAAACACATTCACTGATGGGAATGGGGGATATTTATTAGCAGCTTGTGACAGTCAGACAATGAAAACTTTACAGTGGCCGCTGCCGCGACTTAACGGGAGAATAAACTCTGGTAGACGAGCAGCACTGCAGCGGGCGGTAATGCAGCTGAACCACATTAATAAACAATGCACCACGGCACTCTGGAGAAAGGTATAAGGTTGGAGAAGTAGTTCTTTAATTTAATCTGGCTTTGTATAATTAAAAACTACCAGACGCAGTCCTCTATTGATGTTGTTGTGAGCGGTGTTGCGGAGAAAATCAGCGACGTAAAACGCTGTGTGAGTCATAAGAAGGCACGTAAACGGTTACGTCATGACCTAAACGATGACGTAATGACGCAACGATGCAATAATTCACCTTTGAACCTGCATCTGTAACAATGAGTCAACCAAAGAAAAGAAAAGTCCACATTGAATGCCGAGTGTATATGAGAAGTGGACAGCTAAATATGTTTTCACCGACCTGCTACTGGCCCGGCCCGTCTGTCAAATTTTAAAACTCATAGTGGCCCCCGAGCCCAAAAGTTTGCAGACCCCTGCTTTAGCAGAGCATTGCAACAGAGCTGCTCGCATAGCCGTTGATTTGTGGCTTTCTACTGAAATCCCGCTTTTGCCAGTTAATGCAGTACAATTATTTAAACTTACTGTGATGCAAAAAAGCCTCATGCAGTAACATTTGTAAATGAACTCTCCAACTTGGCAGCACTTTCCTCATCCTGAAATATATAATACCCTCTGCTGAAGGACACTGAAGTGAACCCTACAGTATGTTTGTTATTGACCAAGAGCTGAGAGTCTATTGTCCAATCACAGTCATTACCCTGTTTATGCCATCACTATAAAAAACAGCTCACACACACACAGAAACTCAAACACACACACACACACACACACACACACACACACACACACACACACA
>CALSBZ010045357.1:0-10536 GCA_943591055.1 Gobionotothen gibberifrons | reverse complement strand
TACGGTAGCGTACAGGAAGCCAGTGTAGCTGAGTGAGAATGGGGGGGGATGTGGTCGGATGAGTTGGTGCGGGTGATGATCCGGGCAGCAGAGTTCTGGATTATTTGCAGTCTATTGAGGAGTTTGATGGGAAGGCCTGTCAGAAGTGCATTGTAGTAATCAATCCGGGATGTGACGAATGAGTGGACCAGGATTTCAGTGCTGGGTTGGGACAGAGATGAGCGGAGTCTGGAGATGTTCCGAAGCTGAAAGAATGTGGTGCGGGTGATGTTTTTTATGTGTGGTGCAAATGAGAGGGAGCCGTCCAGAATGACACCGAGGCTTTTCACTTGGGCAGCGAATGGTATGGGGAAGCCGTCGATGATGATGTTTGGTGCTGGGGTGTTATGTGAATTGGTGAGGGTGGATTTGGGGCCGATGAGCAGGGCCTCAGTTCTGCTACTGTTAAGCTTCAGGAGGTTCCTGATCATCCAGCTCCTGATGTCCTCAAGGCAGGTGGTGAGGGAGGTTGGGGGCAGGGCAGTGGTGGGTTGGAGGAAATGTAGACCTGTGTGTCGTCGGCGTAGCAGTGAAAATTAACCTCATGGTGACGGAGGATTTTGCCCAGGGGGAGGAGATATACGATGAATAGGAGTGGACCCAGTACTGACCCCTGGGGGACACCCAGTGAAATAGCACTTTCTTGTGACTTGTGATTACCGAGCTGTACAAACTGTTGTCTGTCAGTGAGGTATGATGAGAACAAGGAGAGTGCAACACCAGTGATCCCAAGGCTAGCCAGGCGGTCCAGGAGTAGTGGGTGAGAGATGGTATCGAATGCAGCGCTGAGGTCAAGGAGGATGGTGAGAAGTCCGGAGTCAGCTGCACGGAGGAGGTTGTTGGTGATTTTAACCAGGGCTGTTTCAGTACTGTGTTTTTGGCAGAAACCAGATTGGAAGGGTTCATGGAGGTTGTTTGTGTCAAGATGGGACTGAAGCTGTGCGGCAACCACCCTCTCAAGGGTATTGGAAATGAAGGGTAGGTTGGAGATGGGCCTGTAGTGGTTTAGATCGGCTGGATCAGTACCAGGTTTTTTGAGGATGGGAGTGATTGCAGTCAGTTTGAGGGAGGTGGGTACAATTCCAGAGGTGAGGGAGGAGTTAATTATGTCAGTGATCATGGGTGATATGGCTGGTAGGCAAGCCTTGACCAGGGTGGTGGGAAGAGGATCAAGCTGACAGGTGGTGGTTTTAGCTTTACGGATGAGCGCTGAGATGGTGTATTCCGATGCTGGGGTGAAGATGGAGAGGGAGCTGATGAGTGATGGACCAGTGGTAGCCATCCAGGGTGGATCACTTGAGGAGGTGCATGCTGAGGCCAGCTCTAGGTGAATGGTGTTCATTTTGGAGTGAAAAAATTGCAGAAAGTCAGTACATTGGTCAATGGAGATATCTGGAGGGAGGGTTTGAGGAGGCTGAAGTAGGTGACTGACTGTGGAGAAAAGAACTCTGTTGTTACCAGTGCTGATGAGGTTGGAGTAATATGAGGATTTGGCATTGGAAAGTGCGTTCTTGTAGAGGTGAAGGTGATCCGAGTACATTTGCGTGTGAACTGAGAGTCCAGTGCTTTTGCACAGCCGCTCCAGTCGGCGGCCAGTTGTTTTGAGCTGACGTAGCTCAGAGGTGAACCAGGGGGGGGGAGTGGGTGAATGAAACTTTGCGAGTTTTCAGGGGAGCCAGGGCAGTGAGGGAAGAGGAGAGACAGTTATTATAGTGATTCACCAGGTCAGCAGGGTGGGTGGATGTTGGAGGATTGGGGTAGGAATTAATCAGAGTGGTGAGATCTGTGGGGTTAATGTGTTTAATGTTTCTGAAGGTGATGGACCGTTGTTCTTTGGCTTTGGAAAGGGGGGCATGGATATCAAAAAGTACAGCTTTATGGTCAGAAATGGGGAATTGAATGACAGCAAGGTTCATGGGAGTGATGCTAGTGCAGCAGAGTAAGTCCAGTATGTGACCTTTGTTATGTGTTGGGAGGTTGACATGTTGTGTCATATCGAGGCAGTCCAGGAGTGAGATGAAATCATTTGCAAAAACATTGGATGGGTCATCAATGTGGATATTAAAGTCGCCTAAGAGGATAACAGTAGGGGACATTGCACATATAGATGTTAGTAGTGATGAAAATTCAGTGAGAAAAACAGCAGAGGGCTTCGGCAGTCTGTAGATGGAAATAATGATGATGGGTTTGGGGCCAGTGAGTTTTACAACTAAGCATTCAAAAGAGGAGTGATGGGGGACAGTGACAGCAATGACTTTAATGTTTTCACGGTGCAACACAGCAAGCACCCCCCCTCCCAGTGGCACGGGGTTTACTAATAAAAGCATAACCCGGAGGGACAGCTGCATTAAGCTGGGAGAAGTCATCTGACTGTTGCCAGGTCTCAGTGAGGCATAAAAAATCAAGCTTTTTGTCCATAATGAAGTCAGAAACCAGCTGCGCCTTATTGGTGAAAACAGACATAGTTTCAGACAGGTAGGTTGTGCGTATGTGTATGCTTTAGACAGGGGGGATAAAACACTGTGATTGACAGCACGGCAGTGCGAGGTGGGCGCGGCTCAGTGGACCAGAAAGAATGGATTGTGTTGTTATTGCTGTGTTTTGAGTACTCAAAGTTTCATCCAGATCCACTGTGAATGTATCTTGGTCGTTTGAGAATACTAGAGTGTTGGGCAAGCAGAGCTGGAGGGGTCCTGGAGTAAGGCCGGAGACGTAGCAGCTCTGTTGCAGAGTAACACAGCGGAAGAGACATGCTCGTTACCGTGAGACAACGAAAAATTCACATGATGAGTTAAAAACAAAAACATTGTAATCCAGCGGTTTGATGATCCAATTGGTTGAAGTTAAGCGACAAACCTGCACTGCTGAGGCGGATGAGTAATCGTGTTGGTTGTAGCTGCAGGTTTTCTCTCGAGGCGGAGAAACCAGACATATGTCGCTGGGGACGAGTGACAGGTTAATAGCTAACCTGTGTGGGGCGGCCTTCGTGTTGGCAGCAATCCACAAGGGGAGATTTGCACCCAGGAGAGCTCGCAGAATGGCAGTGGACAGATTCAAACAGGTGTGCTTTGCAGGGCGCAACAGATCAGGCTATCCGGTTAAATAGAGCACAGCCCAAGTAGTCCAGTACGGTGAGCCATGTACCGGCGCGGCTAGCTTCAAGCTACCGAGTGACAGCACAGTAGCACTAGCGTGTGTACAGACTGTTAAACGGCTAGATTAATCGTCACAATCTTAGATGGGACAGATGGGTTTGTAGCAGACGGATTTGGAGTTTGGAGTTGTAATCACAAGACGAGAAACAGCCGGGCAGGGGAGGGGAAACACAAGGGCCACAGGTGAACACAATCAGACAACTAGACACACCAGGGAAACTAACGACAGGAGGAAAAACACAGGGAAAAGGACCAGACAATAAACCAGGAGGAAAACATTACATAAAAACGTGACATAACATGAATACCGTGACAGAACCCCCTCCTCAAGGGACGGATACTAGATGTCCCTAAACATCCAGCAGGGTGGGTGGAGGGGGTCCGGAGGACGGGCCTTGACTGACAGCCCAGAGCACGGCAGAGGACCAGGAAAGGGTCTCAGGCGGACAGCCCGGGGGCAAGGCAGAGTTCGAGGAGGGGGTCTCGGGCAGACGGCCCGGGGGCAAGGCAGAGTTCGAGGAGTGGGTCTCGGGCGGACGGCCCGGGGGCAAGGCAGAGTCCAAAAAGGGGCGAAGACCACAGCGGGCGAACCCAGGGGACCGGGCACTAGGGCGAAGGCAGCGGCAGGAAGAGTCAGGGGGCCGGATCCGAGGGCGAGGACCGCGGCCGGGAAAGTCAGGGAGCCAGGCTCGAGGGCGAAGACTGCGGCACTCAGGGGGCCGGGCTCGAGTGTGAAGACCGCGGCTCTCAGGGGGCTGAAGAGTAGTCGGCGGGGCCTCCAACGGCACAGGCCATAGGATTGGCAGGACCCCCGGCAGAAGAGTAGTCGGCGGGACCCCCAACGGGACAGGACATGGAGTTGGCAGGACCCCCAGCGGAACCTCCAACGGCACTTGAGTAGGGACTTGAGTGGGGACTCAAGAGGAAACTTGAGAGTTGACTTGAGAGGTGACTTGAGAGGGATCTCGAGAGGGAACTTGAACGGAGACTCGAGAGGAGACTTGAGAGGGAACTTGAGAGGGAACTTGAGAGGGAACTCGAGAGGAGACTTGAGAGGGAACTCGAGAGGTGACTTGAGAGGGAACTCGAGAGGTGACTTGAGAGGGGACTCGAGAGGGAACTCGAGAGGAGACTTGAGAGGTGACTTGAGAGGGATCTCGAGAGGGAACTTGAATGGAGACTCGAGAGGAGACTTGAGAGGGAACTCGAGAGGGGACTTGAGAGGGAACTCGAGTGGTGACTTGAGAGGGAACTCGAGAGGGGACTTGAGAGGGAACTCGAGAGGTGACTGGAGAGGTGACTGGAGAGGGAACTCGAGAGGAGACTCTCGAGAGGGCTTGAGAGGGAACTCAAGAGGTAACTCGAGAGGGGACTTGAGAAAAGAACTCGAGAGGGGAATCGAGAAGAGACTCTAGAAGAGACTCAAGAAGAGACTCGAGAGGGGACTTGAGAGGGAACTTGAGAGGGGAACTCGGGTAGGAACTTGAGATGAGACTTGAGAGGGGACTTGAGAGGGGACTCAAGAAGAGACTCGAGAGGAGACTGGATAGGGGACTTGAGAGGGAACTCGACAACACCCAGTTGTCTTTGAGTATTTGTGAATGAAGTGCCATCTCATGGTTAAATCCTGTAATTGAACAAATGGAGAAATTTGGCAACGCCCTCTAGCAATTTGGCAACACCCCCAGCCACTGGGATCTGCTGGGTTTTTGGCTGGGACACACCCATTGGAGTCCTAACTGGAGTGCTACATCTGTAGGACCGTTTTGAATAACTTTATGGTATACTGTGTGTTTTATAGATTTAAAATGGGAATTAATTGTTATCCCCAGCTGATCACTTACCTCTGAAGAATCAAGCAACTCCTTGATTACTTTGATAACGCAAGTGTCCTCTACCAATATCCACTTTCCATTATCACACTTCGCCATCTTTTCCCCCACTTGACCTGTAGGACATTGTGGACGAGATATGTCGTCTTGTCGTCCATTTCCATACACACCGTCTTTACATGTAAAAGCTTAGGAGATAAATAATAATCATTTAGTATTACACAACATATTGGGGAAGAAGACTGCAAAGGAAAAGCAAAGTCACTTTTGAAACATTGCACTTACGTGCTTCGGAAATTGTCAATGTTGTTACCCATCTATAATCGAGATCATCAACCTTACAAGTAAATGTTGGTGACGTTGGTTCACTACAGGCTACTAGCGGGTATTCATATGTGAGACAGAATGGGTTTCCATTTTCAGCAACAGTAGGTTCTGCGAACATTTAACAGTGTTGTTAATAAAATAAACTGTTATTGGATGTGTGTTTTCAGTATGGTCAGATTGAGAAGTTTTCTGAAACATTTTAAACTTACCAAGAGTAAGTGAGTCTTTAAACCACTTCACCTTAAAAGGGGACTGCACACAACACTTAAGTGGTACTATTTGTCCCTCCGTCCCCAGACATCTAACGGGTATGTGAGACTTTGATACTATGATGGGAGGTGGTTTGATATCATCTCCAATCACTTTCCTTTTTTGTCTGAACTGCAATACGTCGCCCATCAGAGTGCATTGGTAAATTCCTGTGATTAAGATAATAAAAACAATGATTACATTGATATGCTGTAAAAAAAAAAAGTGAAAAGAATGATACCATTAGTATATGAAATAGTGAACATTCCAGTCCAAGCAGCAAATTAATTTGTCTATTAGCATCATTTAAAAAAAGTATTTTACTTATTTTTACTAACTTTTGCTTACCAATATCCACCACAACATCCGCTTTCTCTATTGTTAGAACAGACATTGTGTTAGAATTTGTTATTTGTATCCTTCCAGGCTCCTTAATTACCATTCCACGAAATGTCCACTCGACACTACTTATTTGCCCAAGATTAATGCTGGAACTTTCACACACCAGTGTCATGCGATTTCCATTATAAATTGTGCCGTTAATCCTTAATTTATCTTCACCTTTGGAAAAAGAAGAACACATCAGTTTGGTATTTAGACAAGTTAAACTAAATGTAATTACCTACTAGCTATGTTGGACTTACTGTTGTACAATGCAGTGACAGAGCCAATGACAGGGGCAATAGTAGAGTTTACTGCTTTTGAAAATGCTTTATTTGCTTCAGCCAATTCTGCAGTTTTAACCTCTGTAGTCTCAACAACAAAATCTGTAAATGTGCTTCCTTCTCTGTAAGAACAAACACAAAACAAAATGGTGGTGTCAAATGTGTACAGATGTTCTCCCTCCATATGTCTTAAATGCCAGAATTACCATACCTGAATCCTGTCACAGAAACACCAATAAACCCTGTGATTCCTCCATACTCCTTGTTTAACTGTGGGAGAGATACGGTTCATAACATTACCACATTTCCATTACAACTGAAAATACAAGTTACAATTTGATATGGTATTTATCGATGCACTTACCACTGTAGTCATGTTGTCTTTAAGATTGTTGTATGCAGCACTTTTTTGATCTTTCAATGTTTCTGTGAACGTCTTGTTTAATTGCACTGTCATTTCCAAATTGAACCCTATTTATTTGAAAAGAGAATAAAAACAAGAGCAAACTATTCAGTTGGTTGGTGATTTAAAGAATATACTGGCTAGACACGAGAAGAGAGGACACAATTGTGAATCATTTTTTTATTTGGTTTGCATGACTTGCAGATCAAGGGTATAAAACCCATGCCTCTATCAAATGCAAATATCCTTTTCAGCAACAGTGTTGAGATGCCATGTAGAAGGTAGCAATGAAATAGTCTGACCTATATTCAAGCAGAATTACAATTTATAATTCATCAATACATTTTTTAATGAATCACATATACGTCCATTTACACCCTGAGGTCAAAGCCCTTTTCTCACATTCGGCTCGCCTGTGTTTTTTTTGTATAGATGCTTTTTCTTTTTTTTAAATGGACCCTGTGCTGCATAATAAAGTAATATCATCAGTTAATACAAGCTTAGCTATCAGCATATGTAGGCTGCAGGGAAGTCAAATGAATGTTATCACTCAGAAATATATTCAAAACCCACAGTGAAAAGTAGTTTACAAGACTCTTGACATCAGAAAATAGTTTCTTTCAAGTCTTGGTGACCAAAGGGAAAATACAAACATCTATATGTATTCACCAAAAAAAGGTAATGGAGATGTTATAAAGCAATGAGCTACATAGAGCCTGAAAACTAAATTTTTGTCAATAAAAAAGAGCTTTCCCAGGAGCAGTCGTCGTTGTTACTGCAGGTGGAGCCTTGGTAGCAGCAGCAGTAGTTGGTTGAGTTATGAGTATTGTAAAAATATTTTATTTCTTCAATTTAGTATCCTTAACTGTAATAAAGTATGATCATCTGTAGATGTAGATACGTGAAAGTGAATTACAGAAAATGTTCTACAAATGACAACCAGGGACGAGTTATCGAAATGCTTATTGCTAAATACAGGTAATGATGGTGGTTGAAAGAGATGTTGGCATTTGAAAGACTATTTTATAAAAGTGTGTTACTGTTGACAGTATGAGTTGAGTTATTATAGCCTTCATCACTTGCTTTAAGACATTTAAACTGCACCGAAAGTATGTGTATCTCATATACAATATACCATGGTGTGACTACATTGTTATAAGCAAGAAGTTCATTAGGGCCCGAGCATGGAGCGCTAGGACTAGGGATGGGTACCGAGAACCGGTACTAAGTCAATACCGGTACCTGATTGGACGGTATCGGTATACCGTTAAGCCGCTGGACAAACGGTGCTGCTATCGGTATATGTGTTATGTCTACTTCCTTGTAATGCCACTCGTCATCTCTTTCAACAGCGCTCTTATTATTGTTGAGACTCCCGTGCTAGTGCTAATAGTGCTAGCAGTAGCACGCTAACAACGTCCTCCTTAGTGCAACCTGATACGATTTGCGGGCCGTGTGTAAATATGACCTGAGCGAAGGCTCGCAGGCAATATGTTTTGTTTACCTGAGGGAAGTCTTGCAGGCACATCGCCTTGTCTTTTTTTAGTTTATTAACACTGACAGTGTATTCATGTGAGCTCCTACACCTATAATAATGTGACCTTTCATTGAATGCTTTATAAACCAGTTAAACTTACAGATGTCATTGTGAATTGGAAAACTGCATTTAAATGTTGTTAAAGGTCAACGTTTCAATCATAGACTGTTTTCTAGGAATTTACATATTTTAAGCTCAAATACTTTGTTCTATGTTTAAACCTTCAGACACATTTTGACGTGTTTCAGTTCAGCATATCATTTATTTTGTGATGATTTAAAAGTACAATCCAGAATAATATTCATACTCGCCTTTATCTTTTTGCCATCTTAGCCTTTTTACCAATTTCTTCATATCACGGTTTTGCATGATGTCACTGAAGGACAATGTTTTAAGGATCTCTTGTCGAGCTAGGTTGTCAGTTTGAAATGTCTGGATGAAGATGTAACTGATTTACAAATGTTAAAAAAAATGCCTCTTTTCATCCTCTGTCTGAGGGAAAACCCCAAAAAGCATGATAGAGCGAGCCAGGTCCCTATTTTATTTATTTTTGTCTGCTTCTGAGAAGCTAATGTATAAGTTATACAATTATTTCTGCAAGGAAATTACAATAAAAATGACTGTTTAATCTTCACATCTTGTATTCATGTCTATAATTTTGAGCACCAAATTATTGAAAAGTATCGATAAGAGTACCGAAAAATACCGATACCGATAAGCAGCACCGGTATCGATAAAATCCTAACGATACCCATCCCTAGCTAGGACCCAACGGAATTATTCATATTATTATTAGTCGTGTTTTTGAGGGCTTTAGGATGCTTCAAAAGTTGTATAATTTAGCACGGACGCCAGGACCGGTAAAAATTGCAACATTCTGGAGTCAATGGGTTAAATATTCCAACCTGCTCACTAGCGCCACCTATCAAAATCCAATTTCGGAATAAATGTACAAAGTCGCACCGTAACTCAGAATGATCAGATATTTTGCACACATATCCAGGTCGACCTGTTCTACAAATAAGCCTCTTGGACCCCTAAGCTCCGCCTACTTTTAAATGAAATATTCACTTAAATTTAAATGTTTTGTTTTTCGACACCAAACTTCGTATACAGCATCGGTGGAGGGTCAGACACATTACCGTAGAAAATGAGCATGTTCAAACAATAAATATTGCTGCCATGAATCAAAACGTACTCGCAAAAAGACGGGGCTTGTAGAAATGCTCATAACTAATCAACAAAGTATCCAAACATCACAGATTTTTGATGGATAGGTTCAATCTGTCTTGGGGAATAGGCACACCAAGCATTTTCCTTTTGGACTATAAGGGGCGCCAAAAAAAACACCAATTTATAACTCAAGAACTGATGGACGAATTTCTTTCTTTTTTTTGTACACATACACTGGGGGTGACTATAGCCGTGTTCACACCAAGTACTTTTCCCACAAAGGTTCCTGAGAACTACGATTTCGTTGCACCAAAAAGCCCCAGGAACTAAATTAGTTAATGAGAACCATTTTTACCCCCATTTCAGTTCCTGCTAGAGAGCAGGGACTTTCGTGGGAGAAAAAGGTTCTGATTGGCTGGGCGGAATGCAAACCACGCCCCGTAAAACTCCCAAAAAGTTTTGTGAAGCCGCTATTTTATTATCCTCGCATTAGCATTATTAGCATTAGCATTAGCCCAGCGCACAAACACAGAGAGACTAACTTATGGCAACACAAAATAAAACATGGGAGCGGTGGAGATGAGGAGGTCAAAAATACAGATCAAAAACAAATCAAATCTACAAATCAAATCCTGTAGCAGTTCGGATTTAGCAGCCTGGTATGTATTACAGTTATTAAAGATGGCATATGTATATAAAGTATATATTGCACATAAAGCACATATTGCACTGCAGTGTTAAGATGTGTTTTGTCAATAGATGTTGGGTCAATTAATCAATTCAATTTTATTTGATACTGATGACTCAGGATTTCAAATATTCTGATTAAACATTTTAACACTTTTTTTGGATCTGAAAAAAGATAAATACAACTTGTACGTTCAGCTCTCCCAATAGGAGAGATGACTTCATAGTTTCAAATTATTCTGTTTCCCAGAAGGTTTTATCAATACAAAATGTTGAATACGTAAATACTGGACAAGCATTTAACATCAATGAAACTTAAAGACTAACTGAATTGTTTTAAAACAGCTTAATAATGATAATAATAAATCCTGAATATGTATCATTATGTAATGTAACAATTGGTATATTTCCCCTTACCTGTGGGAGACATTGTGGTTGTTGGAGACATTGTGGTTGTTGGAGACCTTGT
>CALSBZ010045353.1:0-17735 GCA_943591055.1 Gobionotothen gibberifrons | reverse complement strand
TGTGAGTCTATTTGTATGCTGCTCTGCGTGATTTTGTGGCTACAATTCAGGCTAATACGCTACCAGAGGTGGAATAAGTACTCAGGTCTTGTACTTGAGTAAAAGTAGAAGTACTCAGATCTTGTTCTTGAGTAAAAGTAGAAGTACCAGAGAGTAGGAATACTCTGTTTCAGTAAAAGTCCTGCATTCAAAATGTTCCTCAAGTAAAAGTAGAAAAGTATTCTCATCAAAATATAGTGAAAGTAGCGACAGTAAAAGTAGTCATTGTGCAGATTGGTCCATTTCAGAATAATATATATGATATGTTTTATAATGATTGATCATGAAAGCGTTCTCAAAGCTGGTAAAGGTGCAGCTAGTTTGAATGACTTTGTATACTGCAGGGTAGCTTGTGGATTTACTCCAGGTGGAACTAAAGTCTGATTTAACACTTGATTATATTTCACATCATTCATCCACATCTGTAAAGTAACTAAAGGTATTAAATACATGTAGTGGAGTAGAAGTACACCATGTACCTCTGAACTGTGTTTACTGCCAACCTAAAAGTACCTCAATAATGTATTAAAGTTATTTGGCTGATTGTTTTATATTGGCTCAGCCAGGTTATATGGGATGCCCAGTCTACGTACAGATGGGTCACTCATTTTGAAATATTAAACTTTTCTTTTCTTTAATTTTTCATCCTCATGTAGAATGCTATCACGAAACACATTTGGTTGTTTATAGCATAAAAAACATCTGATTTAATGTGAGGTAGGGAAATAATCATTTGAGTATAAGTACGTGTATATAAATATGTAATTTACAACAGCTGTAATATGCTTGAAAAGCTTGAAAATGCACCTTGAAAATGCTTGAAAAGTGCTTGAATTTGACTTTGGAAAAGGTGTAAGAACCCTGTATCTTACCAGTTCTTATGCAACTCGCAAATATCTCTCTCTCTTCTCTCTTTTCTATCCCTCTCTCTATCTCGGTGCGCAAATGCGCCTTTTTTCAAATGATCCGGTGCTCTTGTTTGGCGGGGTGTGCGCACCTGCGCACCAGTTATGTGCAGCCCTGTGTATAAGAGTAGAAGTACTCCGTTCTTATACTTGAAGTGGTATTACTGTACTTAAAGCTGCTGCTGTGTTATTTAAGTTATTTGTGCTCAAGCATGTGCAAACTTCTGTCTCTTTTCTCCCCTCAGCTGTTAGCTGCAGTACCAGTAATTGCAACCTATCAAGAATAAACAGCAGCCAGAGATCCTCAAGTAAGATTTCTTGCCATATTACAAGTTTTATCAATTCTCAATGTCCAATGTGGTATTGCTATGCAAACAGTGAAAGGATATGGAAATCATCAAGAGGTGGCTAAAATATGTTTTTCTGCTGACCCTGTCCAGAGCAGTACATTGCTTTGCTTCCAGGTGGTTGCTCCTGTCTGCATCTCCAAGCTCGGGGCATACTGGCCATCGGGACGTTCGGGACGAATCCCGATGGGCCGCTCGGCCCACTTCAGTACCGGCAGGGGCGGACTGGCCATCTGTAGAATCACCGAACGGCCAGGTCGGTTCGCTGTTTTTAAACGGCATCATTGAAGTTGCGCTGACAGGCGACAGAGGTCCACCGTTTCCCAGTCCGCCCCTGCCGGCCATCATCTACTCTAGGTAATACACTGACTATAGATAAGTACTGTACCTTTTATAAAACCCCACTTTAAATACCCAAACTATCCCTTTATGATGTGACATTTTCTACACTGTTAACATTAGGAAACACTTAAGAAAGAAAAGAAAGCTGCAGGAGCTGATTATTCCTAAAATACAATTGGCCATACGATCACCAGTAAAAAACAACAACAATCTGCACTAAATATTTTTTGGATTTAGAAATGTTTTGTGACTTTTTCCTTTGTGTACCTTAAGGGAGTTCTCCCCTGACAGCTGGACACTACATGATAGCAGAGGACCATACCATCGTCAGTGGCAGTGTCCTGAATGCTGTCGACGCCCTGATGCTGATGTTTGCAGCATATTACTGCCTCAACATCAGTTACCGCTCAGAACTGGGAGCTACCCTGGAGTTCTTGCAGAGGTAAGACTTGAATTGTGATTATTAAGTCTTTCCATCTTAAACCACAGAGTAGAGGATTGTGCACATTTCTGACACACGATAAGTGCTCCTGACAATACAAGATAATCAAGATAAAAAGATTATTGGGCTGCATTCTGTTTCACATTATGCTCTCGTTTTGTCTTGGGTTGTAAATTCAGCATACCCCTTTCCTTTGCAGTGGTGTGCTTTGGCTCCTCCCTAAAAGCCCAAACTCACTCTTAGCCAATCGGTGGTATCAGGTATTCAGCTCAATGAAAATGACAGAAAGAGGGCCCTTTGTCGACAACAAAATAAAACCAATTCAGTTATTTGGAAAAAGGAATTGTTTTCAAGGAGTCGTATTGAATAGGGATTCAGGTAGGACTGTATAGGGGAAGGTTTCACTCGGAGTGACTTACACTTTGGGGTGTCGGTAAGAACACATAAGATTATTGGTAGCGGTTGATTTCCTTAACTTATTCATATCAACACAACAGCACAGTAATACAGCCATGGAGCAGGTTTAGTGTATGTGTGTGGTCTATAACAGAGAAACACACAAATATAATTAGAATATTTTACTTCTACCACCAAGTAAAAGCTTAGCGTGAGTGTCAGCACCTGATGACAATGGAATCTGACGAGGAAGACGCAACTATTTCTTGCACCGAAATGGGATGGGCACCGGAACCTGGTATTATTGCAGTGAACAAACACATTGAAACTTCTTTCAGTTAACTACGATGCTTTTACACCACTCACTCTGCTGCTGACACGCACCTCATCTGCCCCAGTTACACACAAACCTCTCAAGATGGCACTCGTAGGCGTAGCTACCCACATTAAAATGATCTTCAAGTGACCGCTTGCTCCAGTTTACAGACCTGCTGCGATACTGTCCAGTGTGATAGTGATGCCAAGTGACGACTTTATAGAACAAAACTCTATTCAAACCAATGCTTTAAATGTATAGATATGATCATAACAGTTAATGAAAAGTACATTGAAGAGTAGCATTGCCCTTTGACTTCAAGCTGTATAACTGTAAAGACAATGAATGGCTGTATCCTCCACAGGATTTGTAATTAAACACTAAATGTAAGTGTACTTCTGTCTTAACAGGTGCCTATTCAAGATCAATCCGGACAAGGGGACTAAAGTGGAGAGGAAGGAAAAACAAAAACAGCACTCGATAAAGGTGCATTCATTAATTACAAACGTCGCTGACTTTGAATGGAGAGAGTAGAAACACACACACATAGTCATGTACACACACACACACACACGCACACTCATAACTGGTAGATTTCTTTAGTGTTTATAATTGTTATCTTTTGAACAAAATGTTGGGAAAATGTTGGCTATTGTTAAATGTTGAAATGTTCCATTGCCGGTCTATATAATATATTTTATTTATTGTTTTTATTTTTGTGATGTATATTATTATTTTCAATAATATATTGTGTATATATAAATATATATATTTGTGATTTTTTTTCTACAAAACATCTGACAGTTAATGTAAACTTGGGCTTTTGCAAAGTAAAATGACATGTTTTCTTTGTGTTTTACATGTAAATGGTCTTAGATTTCGTGAAGTTTGCTGACGACACGACCGTCATCGGCCTTATCACCGACGGCGACGAGACGGCGTATAGAGAGGTCGAAAACCTGACATCTTGGTGCCAGGATAACAACCTCCATCTCAACGTCAGCAAAACCAAGTAGCTGATTGTGGATTACAGGAAGCAGCAGAGAGGGACACGCCCCCATCGCCATCAATGGGACTACGGTGGAGAGAGTCAGCAGCTTCAGGTTCCTTGGGGTCCACATCACTGAGGACCTGACATGGACTCATCACACTAACAGCATCACCAAAACAGATAGACAGCGGCTCTTTTTTTAAATTGTATTAGTCAATGTATTGACTTATGATATATTAGGATTTGGTTTCTAAATGAGAGTTTTAGTTTAGATAAAGTTGCACAGTACTTCAGCTCATCATTACAGTTATTCCACAGATGAACACCTTCTGTTGTGATGCAATGAAGTTTGGAATTTGTTCGTATGGGTGGTTTTTAAAAAAAATGCAGTTTCCTCTCAACATGTGTATGCTTTCTCTCCGTGTGTAAAATCCCTGGACATTATGATGTAATTGTTCTGCAGGCTGAGGAAGTTCAAGATGGACTCCAGGATACTCTGCATATTCTACAGGTAGAAGAGAGAGTATCATTCATAGAGAGTATCCTGACTGGCTGCATCACGGCCTGGTACGGCAATGCAATCATATTCCTTTTACTTGCATATAGACTCTTTTTGCACTATTTCTATTCTATTTTATTTGTATTTACTTGCACTATTTTATCTGTTTTATTTGTTCTATGTTCTATATATATGTTGCACTGTTGGAGAAGCATGTGACTTCAGTTTTTCATTGCCATGTCTACACTGAAGATAATGTACAAATGACAATAAAGCCTTGAATCTTGAATTTACGGTATTTTTTTAAATGTCTTTTTTTATCATTTAAAAAAACATTTATTCAGTTTTTTTAGAGATGTATGACTCTATTCTAACAATTAATATATGTTAAAAGAAAAAGATTTAATGGAATTACAAAAACATTTCTTGTAAAATGACAGTTCCTTTTTGGCAAAAATGTGATAGTTAATGTAAACTAACGCTTTTGCAAAGTAAAATGACGTTATTTTCTTTGTGTTTTACTTGTAAATGGCCTTAGATATACGGTACTTTTTTGAATAATAAAAGTAATTTTCTGTATTTTAGCTTTTCTTTATCATTTTAAAAAGATAATTATTCTGTTTTCTAGAGGTTTATGACTATTCTAACAAATAATACATGTTAAAAGACAAATATTTCATGTAAAATTACAGTAATAGAGGCTCCTTGTGGTAAGGTAAGTTACTGTTTTTTTACATGTTATCTCCGTAACGGACATGTTCTGGCGCCCCCGTTGCCAGAAAATCTCCGTTTTTATACACTTTTTTTTTTACAGTGTACACCATTGTTTGGTTTCCATGGTAGCGCGTCTCTTTAGTAGCGCGCGCAACTGAAAGTCTGAGAGGGTGAAGAAGATAATCACAGCAAACGAAATGTTAATCTACAGCTCCCGATTTCTGAGGTCTCAAGGTTGGCAAGTATGCCGTGGACGCCTGCTAATGACTCATGTCTGGAGGTGCGCTTGTAGCATCTCCCTGGAATCAGGAGTGCTCCCTTCAGGTGTAAATAAGGGCCCTCAAATACTATAAGATTTGAACTGCTATACCTCAGCTAACAGCTTCTGTATATCCCTTCTGTTCTTACAGAGAAAAACCTAAATCTCACCATCAACGTACTTATTGGAATAAATCCTTCCTCTGATCAGCCGGTTTATTTTCTATCTTGATCATCCACCCCAAAAACGTTTCTTGGTATTTATTAGCATTATGTTGATCGATATGTATCTGCCATGAGAAAATGAGTTCAAAGTTGCCCAGCGTGCAGATCTCAGCCTGGCCTCAGAGAGTGGAGCTGACTGCCGCAACACTAAAGCTACATCCACAATCCCTGCACATCCATACTGGCTCTACTGAAACTCTGCTTCCATCAGGATTCTACTCTGTGATTGTCACAATTCCTGGAGTTCAGAGGGAACTACTTTTAGAATACAGATATTAATGCAACATCTGTTCTACTTAAGAGGTAACCTTTCTAACTGTTTATTTATCAGATCAGAAATATTCATTTATATTGTTTAAGCAAAGGCATGGCTTTGTCACTCTTTCCATCCACCAATTTGGTTTTTACTGAAATGAATATCTCAACAACGATTGGGTGTATTACCATGAGATTTTATGTAGATATGCGTGGTCCCCAAAGGATGCATTAAAGGTACTTTTATGATCCACTCACTTTTCCTTTAGTGCAACTAGCAGGTTAACATTTGTGTTGTTTTGTGAAATATGTCAGCAACATTTAGATGAAATATTATATAATTGAGTTCAGAGACATTAATGTGTCCCTCAAGATGATGTGTAATAACTTAAATGTTTTCTTGACTTTTTCACTAAGCCACCATCAGGTAGAATGGTATGGTAATAGTATTTGTCCAATACATTTATTTAGCGTTGCCACAGTACAGGCTTATAGCTGCTAGCATGGCTGTTCATTGCAAGAAAGCTAAACTAAGCTAATTTTAGGCCTAATAGCTCACAGGAATTGAAGCTTTATGGTGGGATTGTTAGGGTTTCTCTTCTATCTTCTCGACATCATTAGCCATTAGAGGTAGAGTTAAAACTACCTTTTTTTAGCAATGCAAACCATGGGAAAGAAGCATTACTATAAAGACTTAGATCAGGGAATAAGGGTAACAAACATACATTTTGGAGCACAGGATATTGGAAATTAAAGGTAGGTGTATAATTTGTTCAGGGTAACATGGCTGTATTTATCCTTTAAGGTTGATTTACTATAATTAGTAACCATGCAGTTAACACGGTTGTATTGTATATCTAGCATTTTCAAATTGCGAAATGTTAAAATGTTGTTGCATGGTATTGATTGGTAAAAAGTTTCCACCACTGTGCCAGAATCTGCTTACAATGGGAAATGCTGATATAGTGAAAATGTAAAGTGCTGTGGTTGATCAATTATGCACCATGTCTGAGAGAATTCCCTCAACACACACCGTCAACACACACAACACTTCTCCATCCCATCGTCAACACTCTGAACACCATGTTGTTACAGGCTGAAGCAGAACTGCAGTGGCTGGGCCACACAAAGCTCTGTTTGTGTTTTCTGGTATTGATATTTCAGAGTCAGGCATGCTGGGCCTGCTGGGCCTGCTGGGCCTGCTGGGCCTGCTGGGCACAGACTGCTGATCCTCAAATAGGCCAGCATTAAGGTGAGAATTATTGTTTTATTTCTGTCAAGAAAGAAATCCCAATAAAGAATTCACATTAATATAATTTCTTAACATGAATAATCTGCTTCATCATGAATGAAGAGCATATCACATGTGCTCTGACTGCTACAACAGAGTCTTCAGTATCAACAATGATTTCTGCAGCATACTGAAAGACAGTAACCTAGAAATGTATCAGGGATTGTGATCGCAACCATGTCGCGCACTGTCTGTGCCAACCCTGTTTGGGATTCCTGTTGCTGTTAAAGCTGTGTGCATTGAGCTACACACAGAAACTGTTTGTTCGGTGGTTTATATTTTTCACCTTTCAAAAACTAAAATCTAAACTAAACCAAAAGGAAGGAACTAAAGCAATGGTTCCAAAATTGGGCAGGGTTATAAGAACGTACTTTGAGTATGTTCTATCGACAAACATACATTGCCCCTCATGGATAAAGAGCGTGTGAGGCAGGGCCCTGTTCATTCATATGAAAGTTGCTCAGTGGCACATGTTCTGACTCTTGAGAGCAAAAGTTCCACACCTGGGCTTAAGCCCCTCCTCCAATCCACAGTGTCATGGCTCATATCCACTCATCAATGGAGGGGGCAAATAACTCTGGATTCAGCTTTGAACACAACAGAGTGTTTGTCTCTACTAATAACCTACTGTTACATGTATCAAATCATCAAGAAGCTCATCCACCATGTTTGAGCCAAGAAAAACACAGCAGGCACATCACAATAATTCCTCCAACATTGGATTTGTGTTACCAACTAGTTTAAATGTAGTAAATGTGTAACTATGCTTTTACGAGACTTTACAACAAGGCTTTAGAAATAAAAGACCATCATTTTGCCCATCAAACAAAAGTGCTGTGAAACATCTTCTAAAACCAGTCTGGATATTGCAAAACCAGCTTGAGGCTGGCCAAGATGTTTGTGGACACTACACCAATACACTTATTGTCAAGTCTTCATTCTTAATCTCTCCTCCATTATAAATAGTGACACAAACTGTTTGCAATAGTAATAAAGCAAAAATCTGGTTCAAATATTGCTACGTATATCTGTCTATACAGATGAAGCACTTACTTTCGGACTCCAGCTTAGCTGTTCCTGCCTACTGCAAGCCAACTCCCAGTTTGGAGGAAGGTCAAGCCCTCCCACTATTTTCCAAGAGGGCGTTGCCAGATTTTCAATTTCAGGTTTTAACCAGGAGATGGCGCTTCATTCACAAATACAGAAATTATGTCGTACACAGTGTAGTGTAGCTGCTTGAAGAGCATTTGAACATATAGTCTTTATATATTAAATAATCATAATAATAATGTAAATGTTTACATTACATTAAACCATGCATTTTGTAATGTCAGCATTTCATGTAGAAGAAAAGTAGTTAGTTAGTTATTTTCATGTCGATGGACACTGAATAATATTTTTGAATAGAGGATTCATAATATTGTTTGCCGAGAACAAAATTAACGATCAAGCAGCATTTTAAATACTAAATATCCCTGCAAATATAGCAATGACATTTCTGCTTCTATCTTTGCAAAACGAGTAAACAGTCACATTTGATCTTGATAAGGGATCAATGTGTGTAGTCTTTAATATTAAACATGATCGCTGGTAGATAGCCACAGAAGTCGTATCACTGTTTAATCTGAGCGGATCACTGTTTATCACAGCTCTCCACGCTGCTCCTGGGCGGAGCAGCTGAAGACTTCTCCACGCTGCTTTCAAACTGTGAGTAAACAACGTGGTGTGTGTTAGTCGTATCTTGGCTCTCTGTTCGGTCAAATATTAAAGCTACATGTGCGCGTGCGTTTCGGAGAGTTTGTGTGTGTGTTCCTGCCAGTAATTAGCCGTGTCTCGGCTCGCTGTACGGGTAAATATTGAAGCTAAATTACACAACAACTACATGTCCCACAATGCATTTCGTTCTGTGACTCGCGCTGCTTGCGCACTGTCTTAATCTCAGCCATATTTTAACCGCCGGCCGACAGGGGGCGAAAGAGACGAGTGAGCGATACAGGGAGAGAAACACAGAAGAAGAGATGAGAGCGCAGCAGAGAGAAGCGGAGAGGATATCTGTATAGTTCAATGTTCATTGACAATACATGTTGAATTGTACTTTCTTTATTTGATTGGCAGTCAGTTGTTGATTACATGCAGACGTTGATAAAGCTACAGGCTACTTCAATATCACACTAATTCATGAAGCAACTTAGACATTTTGATGTTCCGGACCTTTGCATGGGGACATTTTCTTATTCTTTGTCATGTTCTCAGTTCTTATTACTTTATTAAGGCCTGCTTCATAATGTACTGTATCTAAATGTGTGTTCTCTCTTACAGACAGATTTCAAAGAGGAAAAGGAAGTGTCACGAAGAAACTTGCATTTCATTTGATGTTATAATTTGTATGCATGCATATCTGTTGTATACTGTATGTTTATACTTGAAAAAATAAAAATATTTCAGCATCTGAAGTAACTTTTATATACATTTGGGTGAGTAAATGAGGAAATGTAAAATGCGCTGTCCCACGGTAATTCAGAAGGCTCACAGGTCACATTCCGAACATTATTAATAATAAATAAAGTCGTAATGTTACGAGAATAAAGTCGTAATGTTACGAGAATAAAGTCATAGTTACGAGATTAAAGTCGTAGTTTCATAAGTGACTTGAGAAGGAGACAACAGCAGCGTCCAGCAATACAATGAGGAATGTGGAGCATCTTGTGAAGCAGTACTTTAGTTTAGGCTTCTCAAATAACGAAATAGTTGATATTTTGGCACATCAGCATCAGATTATCATAAGTATTAGAACTTTGAATAGGTTGTGCAAGAAACTATGTCTATTTTATTTCGAAGAAAGAACCAAACGGATTTGGAGGAGATTGTCTCCTTTCAGCTAACCAGGAAGTGTTTTAGCACACCACGTGACGCATCTGAACGAATCACTTTCGACAACAGAAATGTTGTCGAACCCTTGTTCACAGGTCTCACTCATGGTCTCACTGCTTTCACACCGATTTGCATACTGTGTAGAGTGAGCGATTAGTTTATTCCCTCAGACGCAATTCAGGGGGGGAGAAAGTGTTCTCAAAGCTGGTAAAGGTGCAGCTAGTTTGAATGACTTTGTATACTGCAGGGTAGCTTGTGAATTTACTCCAGGTGGAACTAAAGTCTGATTTAAGACTTGGTTATATTTCACATCATTCATCCACATCTGTGAAGTAACTAAAGGTATTAAATACCATTTACCTCTGAACTGTAGAGGAGTACAATAACAAAGTAGCAAAACATTGAAATACTTAAAGTAAAGTCAAAAAATCTCTTTTTATCACTCCATAAATCAGAAAATACTGTCAACAGTATGATTTGCCTAATGTGGGACAGTCCTAAAAAGGGGCATGGATTGTGCAAGAGCAATGGTTATTTACAGGGCTTTAGTCTTCTAATGCATTATTTTAGATATTTAAGGTGAAGGGTAAATTATATTAAATAATTGGGGGTATGTGGGGCGTAATTGGGGGTAATTGGGGGGCTCTGTTAAAATGGTATGACAAAGTCAGGGATAATGTTAGGGATAAATGTCTGAGTTTAAAAAATGGCAATTAATTTAAGCCCAAATATTCATAGTAATTTAATAAATCCTTCCAACACACGTTGTAAAAAATAGCCTAAATTAAGAAATCATTTCAATAGGTCAGTAAAAAAAAGTTATAAAAAATTATACATCCATGGTTAGAACGACTCCATTTCCGCATTCCAGCTGTCCACATTCCTGGATTCACGTCTTTCTCTTCCGACATTCCAGGCCTTCCAGCCAGGCCTTGGGACACACACGCTGTAGTACATATGCCGGGCCTGTAAGTGGCGCTGTAACTCCCTCCACAAAAGCAGCGAAGAAGCATAGTTGTCATGGTTGCCCTTTTGTTTATTCTCCACGTTGGGGACAGAGGGAACCGGGCAGAGTTTTTCGCCAGTCAATGTGTATTAAAGTTGAAATCTTCCGGACAAAGGTCTTCTTTGTTATTTATTGAGCTTTAAAACAAATGAATAACGACTCTATAGGCCTATAATATATAAAATACACGGAGCCTCTCTTTGTCCTCCCTCTCTTCGGGCAGCTGTCTCATGCAGCAGCTTATCCAGTAATGAGTGACCCGGCCGACAGTACAAATAAACATATTTATAACTAGTTTAGGTAGTGAATATGAGGAGAAGAGGCGTGTGGATATAAGCAATTAATGTAACATGTCGAAATCTGTTTTACGCGATGTCACAACGGACTATTTTTCTTAGCGGATGCATGTCAATTTATATCAATACATACAACTATTTTTTAAATCAATAAAAACATTTTCTAAATCCATAAAAGCATTTCAATTAATATTGGGAGTCATGTCGTTACTTTGTTGAGAATTTGGCCATGTAATAAACGGGATAATTTGCAGCGACTTGTTCCTTATGGGGAACACCCTTCATGCTTAGCAAGATCCCTCCGCTACACCGTCGAGGCTCCATTAAAAATATACATATTTGTAGTGAGTTACTGACGTTCATATTGAGTTTAAGATGATGCTTAATTTAGGATTAAAAATCGAGAGCCGGGCTGCATTTCCTCCCGTTCGTTTTTTTCGACTACAGTACATTAAGTTCCGCTGACCGCTGTACATCCAGCGTACTGTACAGTATCAGACTTTATTTCACATGAGCACCAGTGTGGAACCCCACTGCACCCCCTGGTGGATCAATGATCCATTGCAGCTGGCTTCATTATAATTACATTTATTTAAAACGGGGGCGGTCTCAAGTCAAGCTGGAGGCTTTCCCTTGAGCGAGGGCAGACCACTTACCAATCACTGCCCTCGCGTTTCAAACTGTCCGAAAGTAAGTGCTTCATCTGTAGTAAGCATGCGTATACAACCTACTTAAGAAAACAAGCATTATAATGTTTACTCGGTTTTAAAAAATAATACAGAGGTAAATTATTTAAGCAATCTCACGTTGTGTTGAGTGACAGAATGTAAATTAGTACGCTGGCTACAGCTGCTAACATATTAAAGCCACAGTCATAACTTCAGCCACCAAAATCAATGAGTGATAGAAAATAAGAAGCCTTTTCTCTTTACTTCTCTGTAAAATTAGAGTGAGTGACAAATCTGGCACCAATATAATGGTAAACTGCATAGTTGCTGTGCATAGAGCTTTACTAGCCTGATTCTATAGTTATGCATAGCATTGATGTACATATAATTATTTTATTTGTTACGGCGACGACTGTGGAACAGCCTCCCAGAAGACCTGAGGGCAGCAGAGAGCGTTCATTCTTTAGGAGCAAACTCAAGAACCACCTTTTTAACCTGTTAAGCCCTGAGCCTGTTTTTCAGGCCTTAGGCTCGAAAATGACATGCCCAGAACAAATGACTATCTTCTAAAAGGGGTAAATGAATAATATTTGTTCTCAAAGCAATGATACACCTGTGAGTTTGCTGTAGAAGTGTCAGAATCAATATAGATGTTTTTATTTTAAAGTAAATTCATATTCATATAGTTCTGTCTAAAACAAAAACATTACTTATAGTGAAAACCACCCTTGAATGATGGGATAGTAGCCAAAAACCTTTAAGAATCCAAACTATAACATATAATAAGTACTCTGTATCAAGATTGATGCAAAACAAGTGAAATTTGACCTTTTCAGAGAGGTTTAGAAAATAAAAGTGCAGGCGGACTCACCACCGGGTACATTTGGGTGTATTTGCCGTATCTCGGGAACCCATTGGTCGATGTGGGTGATTGACACCTCTTTGTAACCGTTAGAGCCAATAGAATCGAGGGGAGGTTCCTAAATCCACCTAAACCATTGATGAGTTAGAGCAGTGGTCGCCAACCAGTCGGTCGAGTGTGGTGCAGGTAAGATCGCGGACCGTTAAAAAAAAAGTAACAAAAGAAATAAAAATAAAATAAAAACAATAATGTTTGAAAAATACGTTTTTAGATGTAAACCTATCATCCACCACCCCGTTAGCAGGTGCCACTTGATCGACGTATATTTGAGACACCTCAATAATATAATACATTAACCGTGCTTTACGTGAACCTCATCATGACACAAGAGAGGACGGCAGGGCTGCAATTTCCCATGTTCAGTGAATGCAACAGAGGCAAGTCACCAGACCAATCAGAGAGTTGCATGGAAATACACGTGTGCTTGTGTCATTCAAGCTCGGGTCTGTGTGTGTTCCCGCTGTGCGGACTGAGGCTGGAAAAAGGAGTCTCTTTTATTATGGTCCTTGGTCTTGGAATGACCTTCAATCACGCCTCAAACTGAGGGCACTTGTCTCCATAGCATGTTTTAAATTGAAGTTGTCTGAGGTCCTTACCACCAGCTGCTCTTGCAGTAATAAGTAGTGCCTTTCTGAATGTCCTAATGTGCACAGTGTAGTAACTGCTTTTTTGTCTTTGTTTTCTTATTTATGTTCTCTGTATTTTATATGTTTGTGTTATGTGTAACGTTGCTGCCTTCTTGGCCAGGTCAGCATTGTAAATGAGATTTTATCTCAATGCTTTTTTATCTGGTTAAATAAAGGTTAAATAAAAAATAATAATAAAGTGTGTGGCAATAGCAAATGTAGTGTGATAGAGAGAGGGAGAGAGAGAGGGAGAGAGAAAGAGAGAGAGAGAGAAGGACCGGTGCTAGCGGGGACCGTGATGTTAGCATCTGGTTAGCTAGCTGCACTAACGGACATAAGGAGCTGTTTCCACAACAAGCTGGAGGAGAGTCCTCCCCTGTCAGACTGAGGTGCTCAGGTGAGCTAAAGGACTCTCTGAGTGTTTAGAATGGTGTTGTCACAAATTATTCAAAAGATTATTTCCGTGGCACACCTTCATATGATCATTATAGTTATACAAACAATAAGAGAATAAATGAAAAACAGGTATGAAATACTATATGACAGTAAAACAAGAATACAGTTTAAAAGGGGAGTGATTTGTAAAATATCCATAAAGAAAAAGAAAATCTGTTTACAGTTCTGTTTCATATGGGTGCTGAGAGATGTATCCATAGATCTCTTCATGTTGCTCTCAAAGTGCACCAGATTGATGCTTTGAACTTCAATATTTAAAAAAAAATCTTCCCGGGGGAGCATCCCCCCGGACCCCCCTAGTAGAGGAGGTGAGGACCTAGAGGAGGTGAGGACCCCCCTAGAAGAGGTGAGGTCCGCCCCCCACTCATAAAAAATAGCACTTTACCCCTGCCTATATGCCGTGAGCTGATTATGGAGCCTTCATTGTAACAGTAATTCAGATGCAATTAGCCTATATAAAAAGCCTCAAATTGGAAGCACTGTCTGGGCCGTCTTTTTCACTCAATTCTGCAATAGGTAGATCTCACCTTTCACCTAGGCCGAGGTCGGTGATCTTGGGCTTAAAAAGGTTGGTGACCACTGAGTTAGAGTGATGCGAACGCAGTTTGCCCAAAACCGAAAGCTCCGTTACACTCTATATGAAAAAGAAGTTGATTGCCATAAATGTTATGATGGATTATCAGTAATCATTTCAAAGTGACACAGAGACATTGAATTGGTCATTATGGGTAAAAGAACACCCGACAGGCTGATCAGGAGCCCGACGCGAAGCGGAGGGATCTTGTTCTTTTACCCATAATGACCAAGTCGCTGCACATTATCCCGCTTATTACAAGGCCACATTCTCAACAAAGTAACGACATGACTCCCAATATTAATTGAAATGCTTTTATAGATTTAGAATTTTTTTTTATTGATTTAAAAAAAAAATCATTATTGATTTAAAAAAAAGTTGTATTGATTTAAAATGACGTGCATCCGCTAAGAAAAATAGTCCGTTGTTACCGTTTGAACTACGTAGCAACGGCAGGAACTGCTTCGATGAGGAGCTTTTTGATTACAGATTTGAAAACATTGTTGCTTGCCTACGCTGCCCGCCTACGAACACACCGCAAAGACTTCAGTCGACGAGTGGCAATAACTGTCCTTACCAGCAGGCAGCGGTAGTGTGTATTCGTCATTCAAAAGAGGCAACAGCCAATCAGAGTGATTTCTTTGGCCGACTTTCTTTGGCCGATTCAACATGTTGAATGTTGCGGGAGGTGTGAAAATGTGCCGTTAAGCAACGACGGTGCGGGCCACACCAACCTGAGTAGGGCAGACTGCCTCTGACGGCCTCTGACGGCCTCTGACTCCCAAAATCGGGTAGGTGTGTCAGGGCCTTTACACTGCAACCTGCCTGTGAGACAGACAGTGGCGGCGGAGCTGGGGGGTGGCTGGCCGTGGCCACCCCCAGCTGAATCCTGGCCACCCTATTGGCCACCCCAAACACCCTCACCACGGGGGCCCAAACTATTTTAGAACATTAAGAAAAAAATATTTAAGTAACCTTTCATCATTCATCAATAATTCACATTAATATAACGTTATATTGATAATGTACTCACTAAACGTATAATAATAATAATAATAATAATAATAGATTTATTTTGTTAGCGCTTTTACAGGTGCTCAAAGACGCTTTACAGATATAGTGAAAAGAAAAGAAAGGAACAACACATAAATATATAGTTAAAGTCAAATAATACAAAAACAATCACACATTAAAAGCCAGATTGAAGAGGTGAGTTTTTTAAAGGTGGTGAGGTCAGTGCAGTCTCTAATGGGTTGGGGGAGTGAGTTCCAGAGGGAGGGGGCAGCGACGGAGAAGGCTCTGTCCCCCCAGGTCCGGTGATTGATGTGGGTGGAGATGGATAGGAGGTTGGCTTTTGATGAGCGGAGGCAGCGGGAAGGGGTGTGGTGGTGCAGCAGGTCTGTGAGGTAGGGGGGGGGGGCTGATTGTTGAGGGCTTTGAGAGTAATGAAGAGGACTTTGAAGTTGATTCTTTGACGGAGCCAGTGGAGGTTCTGGAGGACGGGAGTGATGTGGTCTCGGGAGCGGGTGTGGGTGAGGAGGCGGGCAGTAGAGTTCTGGATATGTTGGAGTTTATTGAGGATGTTGGATGGTATGCCGTAGAGCAGGAGTTCTCAAACTTTTTGTTTATGCGGACCACTATTTTAAGTAGTGGTGCACGATAATTATCGGGCCGATATTAGGAATTATGACGTCATCCCAATAAACCCGATAAAAGTATTAATAGCCCCGATAATATACAATATATTTTTTGGGTAAAAAAAAAGAAAAAGATACTGCGGTGTGGGTGGATTGGGATGAGGGGCGCTTGTTTTTCACTCGGCTCCACCCGTTTTGCCAGTAGGTATTAGTGGTTTAGGAAGAGTTTTTCACAAATCCAGCGCTCCCTAACTCATGCCTGGCTGTGACGTAAATGGTGTGCGGTCGTGAAGCCAGGACAGTAAACAAAGTTTGTTTACTGTCCTGGCTTTCAAATAGTCCCATACTACCGACGACATGTTTGTTTAACAAACATGTCGTCGGTAGTATGGGACTATTTGAAAGTTTCAGAGTTAGATAGTTCGCTTGCTATTTGTATTAACAAATGCAATGCACACTCCTTCATACTCTGATCGATAACGATATACGGGACATAAGTTTCACCACGGACATATGGACCAGTAATGTTAGCCCCGTTAGCATGCTAGGTCTGACGGCGCAGTGGCTGGACAAAGACTACAAACATTGACTGATTGACTCAATTATATTTATTTGGGAAAATAAATATGGTCACTTTGAAGAGTCAAAACTGTTCTTGGCTTTGTTTTGTTCATAGTAGTAATGCTCATGTCATTTGCTCACTACTAGTCTTTTTTTTACCACCAGGTGTGCAAAAACTACAGGTACATTTAATATATATATATATTATTATCGGTTATCGGTATCGGTATCGGTCTTGAGAAGCAGGAAGTTATCGGTATCGGTATCGGTTTCAAAAAAACAATATCGGGCATCCCTATTTATTATCAAGGATTTTCGCGGACCACCTCATATGCAAACCGTAAAAATAAGTACATATATAAACGTAGTGTTAAAACGCCGATATTTTATAATAGTTAATTATAGACAATCAAAAGTAAATTGAAGCCTATCTGATACTTTTGTGACCGGTGTCTGTCTGCGTTGTGTATGTTTCTCAAAGAGGACGGCGGACGCTATTTTAATTAGGTCGTCCCAAACAATGCCACAATGCAGTCATATCAATCAATGTTAACTTGGAAAGCCAAAAATATTCATATTTTAACTGAATAACATTAGGTGACATTATTGTGGCACATCAGTAAAGCCTTAAATATAAATATATAAGATGGCAGACATAATTGAATGCATTTTAACTGAACAATAACTGAATTAGTTGAACACTCTTAGACCAGTACCAAATCTATGCATCTATAAATTAACTGTCTCATCGATGTTTGTCTGAATTAATATGTAATATTAACAATCATATTATTCCTATCAGCTGTCAATCACTGTTATGATGCCGCGATTACCATTCTGTTCAGCAAAACGCCTCACAAACTGAATAAGATCCAAAGCTTTAGTGCGTTTTGATTCAATGCTGAGTACAGCCAAACTTGACAGCCTCTTCTCTGTCATTGTAGACTGCAAATACCTCGTTCCTTCCGTAAGTCCGGAAGCTTCTCGTTTTGCTCCGTCCCGTTCAAATGAAATCGCCGCCAAAGATATTTCCACACTCGCGCCAGGGCCAGGGGAGGGGTTATAAGGCTCGTGTCTTGTGGTGCATTCACTTGCACT
>CALSBZ010045346.1:0-19958 GCA_943591055.1 Gobionotothen gibberifrons | reverse complement strand
AACTTCTCCATCCTTGGAGAAATAGATGAGAGGCATACACGTAGGTCGTTCTCCACTTCCATCCGAGCCCTGTACTTGGTCTTCATGGAGGTCAGCGCTGAGAATGATGACTCGCACAGGTATGTGGTTGGAAAGGGGAGCAACACCCGCATGGCAACAGCAGCGATTTCCGGATACTCCTGTTCAACCGAAGGCCAAAAGTCCACATGGCCCCCTTGGCCGAACCGGATTCTCAGCGTCCCGTCGCATGCCAGGTCCAGCAGCTCCTCCTCTGCTTTTCCACTGAGAACCCGCGCTGATGTATGGGCAACGAAGGGGTCGCGCACCCAGTCCCAGGCATCGGTGTCAACGTCAGTGAAATAGTCATTGAAATAGTCACCAAGGGAGGCAAGATGCGAACCGATTGTATTTTTCACAATCTCAGCTGGTATTTGGTTTGTGTCCAAAAACTTTTGGCACGGAATGCCTTGATTTTGTCGCTTACCTCCAGGATAGAGGCATATCTGCCTTGAACGGACAAACTGAGATTGTTTAATAAGTTGAACACATCTGCGAGGTAGGCGAGCTGTGCGATCCATTCGGGGTCCGAGAAGAGTGCTGCAGTGGTTGGCTTGTCATTCTGGATAAACTCACACAGCTCTGAGCGCAGTTCGTACACCCGCTGTAGCACTTTTCCACTTAATCTATGAACTATTTTAGATTAAAAAATATATATATTATTTGTTGAACTATGAAGCCTTTTGTAAAAAAAAAAAAAAAAATGATATCATGATAATTGAAATGAATGAATCTGAAAACTTTTCACGGACCCCCTGGCAGAGTGCCACGGACCCCCGCTTTGAGAACCACTGCACCAGGGGGTTCCCAAACTTTTCAGCCAGCGACCCCCAAAATAACAGTGCCAGAGACTGGCGACCCCTGTCAACGAGGGGGGGGGGGGGGGGGGGGAGCTAGTGAATAGATTAAGTTATATAAATTTTCCGCACTTTCGTGGGAATATCTCAAGCTCAAGCTTAAGTTTCACTTTCGATTGCATGATATAGCCCAGCGCAACACCTTCGTCACAATTTTTATTTTGTAATCATCTCGCGACCCCCACTTTGGGAACCCCTGCTCTAGACCCCCTGGAATACTTTTTTGTTTTTTCATTTTTATATTTGTGGAGGGCAAAAAACTCTGGATTCATTATGGCTAAACAGACAGGAAGTAAACACTAACAGGAACACAGCAGTGGATCTGGCAGTATTTAAAGACTGGTTAATTGAAAAGAAAATGACTTTTGACAAAGCAGAAAACCTTCATCAGTTTCAACTGTTGCTACGCAGTAAAAAGGGCTCTTTTCTCTTAGCGGGAGCAACATGACATTTTTAAATCAATAAAATTCTATTTAAATTAATATGGTGTGTCAAATTATTGATTTCTTTAGTAAGTAGCTACACAAAAATGACAGGCTAGCTGCGTTTTAATCCTTACTTACTGTATAGTGCTTTAACTGGAGAAACAAATGACATGATTCAAAATAGATTTTCTGCTGAGATCTTAAAAAATAAATAGGTAAAAACATCAACACAAAAATATCATACATCTAAAGCAGTGCTTCTCAAAGTGTGGTCCGCGGACCACTGGTGGCCCGTGAGCGCCCCCTAGTGGTCCGTGAGTATATTGGTAACATTTCACATTTGAAATAAATAAATACATTTAAGTTTTCCACACTCTCCGGAATATCTCCGCAATGGAGCGAGCTTTTGACTTTCGATTGCATGATATAGCCCAGCGCAACACCTTCGTCACACATGTTGCCACCTGTTTGTACCATTTTCAGGCGATTTGTAATCTGTTCTAGAAAAAGCGATGTGTTTTTGGATATTTGTGAAGTTAGGTGGTCCGCGAGTGTTTTTTTATTGGTTAAGTGGTCCTTGGTATGAAAAAGTTTGAGAAACACTGATCTAAAGGTTTGGATAAAATGGTTAATTCCATTTTTCTATCCGATTGATTTGTCAGATGCTGGAAGTGCTAATTCTTCCCTCATCAGCAGTCACATCAGCAATGAAACATATTGCCCCTTCAACTACATCCAGCGTTACTAATTATATCTACTTGAGTGCGCCTACTGAAGCCTTAGCAGAGCCTCATGACCGCAGCGTGTCCTCAGCCACACAGCCGTCCTGTTGTCTGATTAACTTTAGTGACTCACTTTCTTTGCTGCGTTTCTCCGCCGGAGCCATCTGCTTTTCCCCGTGTCCTCTGGGCAGGCAGCTGCTAACAAAAAAACCCACAGATCGAGTAAAAAGATTCTTCTCAGAACGAAAATACAGACTTAAATTCAAAGAAAAAACACATTATTTGGTGCCATTAAGGAAACATGTTAGCAAACAACAGAAACAAAGCTACATCAGAGAAGCAGTTGAATGAGGCGTGAAAAGCAAAGAAAGTCCCATACTCATTATTTCACTTTCAATGAACGCTATATCCCCTAGAGCAGTGGTTCTCAACCTGGGGGGCGCCAAAGATCGCAGGGGGGGCGCCAGGCCTCAGATGATTTGAGGCCAAATATCATATTTAGACTTTTTTTATATATATTTCTTTTTTTACATATAATTGTAACTTAATTCAATGTCACTAAAAGCCTCGTCTCTACATTACAATAAAATATAACAAATAATTGATTAATTAATTTGAATAAAAATTGAAGTTAGTAGCTATTATAGGCATAAAAAGACAGAAATATATAATTCTTTCTTTAATAGAAATGTTTCTTCTGACCGTAAATTGTCCAAACCAGGCTTTTCTGGATAAGCGCATTTTTAAAAACATAGTCATTGTCCATGCCGGTTTCAGTTGGATTATTTGTCACAGTTGCTCCGATCAGATCGGTATCCTCCATTTTGTAGATTATTTACGACTTTTGAATCCACATAAACACATCGGCAAAATCCGGCTTACTTTGAGCATGTGTTTTAAACAGTTTAATCCCTTTGTGAATTGTTTCCACTTGCGCCGTCCTTTAATTTCTTCATACAGCGGGAATCCAAATGAATTAATCCTGAGTCCAATAACCATCAAAGTCACTCCAATAGTGCTCCTTAATTACACTTTCATCCTCCTTTAACAAAATACTTCACATTCATCCAGTTTGTGACAGTAGTTGTAGCATTTTTGAGACTTTTAAACTTTAATTACCGCTGTTGCGCCCCGCCCCCTGTGTGTGTGTGTGTGTGTGTGTGTGTGTGTGGGGGTATTATTTAATAATGGTATTATTTGCAGCACTGGCCTTGTATTTTCTCATTTTACTGCTTGTAAAGGAGGGTAATAGCAGGTTTGATGTCTGTTTGCACTTTAGACCTTGCTGTATATTGTACATCATCTACTGGTTAATATATATGTACTGTAAGAGAGCTTTCTTGCCGTTCTAATAGAAACGTTTGTTTCTTTGTTACTTTGTTACTTTGTTCGTTTACTAGAAAATATATATATCTTTTTACAATAAGACATGTTTTCGGTGTGCAGTACTTCATTTTACATTATTTTATTTAAAGGTGCCCTATTATGCTAATGTTCAGGTCAGGTTTCATATTAGTATTTCTTTCCTCTACTGTGACTGTTTCCATGCTCTAAGGTTTAAAAAGCCCTTTATTCTTCTCATACTGCAGCACCTATTTTCACCCTCTGTCTGAAACCAGAGCCCAGTCTGCTCTGATTGGTTAGCTGGTCAGCTGTTTTATGATTGGTCAACGGATTAGAGATCTCCCAATGTAAATGCAGAAAACCCTCCTACAGGGAAGGGAAACCCCTAAAAAGCATGATAGGGCCTCTTTACATTTGACATGTGCACAGTCTACTTATTCCTGCATTTTTACTTGCACTATTTAGGTATTTTTCTTATGTCTTAAGTATATTGGATAGTGCACTTTTGGAAGAGCCTCAGACTTTTTGGAAAGTTTAGCATTGGCCAATAAAACTTTTCAATCCTGAGTCTTTGAAATGACTGAACTACTGATAGTTAGCTTTGTTCCTCTATGAGGAGAAAAATAAAGTTGTTTGTCACGTAAATTAAGCAACAAGACATACAACGACAAGGACAAAAGGGAAACCAAAGACTGAACAGAGAAATGTCCCTTAAAGATAAGGCTGAGGACTTGAAACGCTGGAAGGCTGTGCACAGGGCCAGCGGGTTAGAGGAGTTAGTTTGTTTTAGTCAAAGTGGCAGAAGGGAGCGCTCAGTGCTGCCTCACCTCCTTCAACTTTCGTTCACGCGCCAACCTGGCGGCCTCGCGCTGGGTGGCATTTCTAGCCTCCTCTTCTAGCCTCAACTTCTCCTCTTGTGCCTCTAACTGGGCAGACATAACAAAAATAAAAAACAAACAGAAAAAACACAGAACAGAAAATTACCAAACAGAAAAAACAATGCAGCAAATAAAAAATAAAGCCAAATTATGACGCTGTGTTAAGGCCATTGTAGGTAAACAATAAATACCCTACAAAGTGAGCCTCAAAATAAAATATTTGTACACTGAAACACTTAACTTCAGTTTGCAAGGTTGGATCAACCCTATCGTACCTCCACTGGATTACAAGACCTATACAAATTAAACTTTGCAATATGATTTAGCAATAAGACAATATTTGTGAGTCCAGAATCTCTTCTTTTGATCCCGACTTCAAAGAGACATTTGAATTCGGCCATTGAAGAAGAAAAAACTAAATTATACGTTGCACCTCCTCACTAACATGTTGTTTTCCCTGTCCTTTAAACTGGGATTGCAACCTTGCAAAGGGAAGTGAAGTGTTTAATATCAAATGTATTTCTTTTAAATGTGTGAGTTTAATCTCATAAAAATTCAGATTTCTTTCTCACAATTCATACATTTATAATCTATAGAATATATATGTTTTCTCTAAATGTACCCTTTTAATATAAGTAAATATTCAAGTGTTTATCTCTTTAATTACTAACTTAAACGTAGAAATCTTTACTTTTTACCCGAAATGTCCCCCCCTTTCATAGATCTCTCAAATGACTGCTTTTTTTTTTCTTCTTTACTGGAGAAGAATGGACTTGATACGACGTGTACAAAATAGGTCTAAAACATGAAATTAAATAAAAGACAGTGTGTCTCACCTCCGCTTGCAGCTTCTGGTCGATCAGGATCTGTTGATCTTGGAGCGCGGCGTAGCGGTGCTCCTTGAGGTTCTTGATCTCCTCTTCATTGATGGGCCTAATAAAAAAGTAAATAAAAAAAAAGTAAAGGTCAAGCGTTATTTTGTCAGAGAATATTTATGATTATTGTTTTGTATTCACACCAGATCTCTTACCTCGGGCAGGGCTGTGGGCTCTCAGCCTGCAATGCAACAAACACAACCGTTTATCATTACAGTAATAGTTATCAGTGTCAGATCCTCTTCCCTGCTGCAGGGTTTGACTCGAGTGCAACTAGTCTGGGACTCTGGAGACAGTAATCGAGTTACACGGTGATGCACAGTGGCTGCACCCATCATGTTCTATCCATCACTGGAGGAAGGCTAACAAAGTGACGTCTGAAAGTAAAGGGTATCCGGGGACTACCAGCAAAATCAGTAAAATATGTATTTGCATGTATTGTACTTACAAATTGAACTTTGCACAAATTGTACTCACACACAATTTAAATGTTTATCTAAATTAAAAAAAAGAGCTACTTATGTATAAAGTACCCTATGTATATTTGTTTCTGTTCCTAGAGCAGATTGGTCTATTATAGAGTATTCTAATTAATTCTGTATATTTTATATTGTGTGTTCTTTAGATACTGGATGTATAATTGCTCTTTATGTTTATTTTATTCTATTTGTATTTGATTCAATTTTTCAAATATTTGTAATTAATGTGCAATGCTAACAATGCTGCTGTCTATTTATGTATCTGTCTGTCTGTCACAACAGTTGACAGAACAATATTTTCCTTATACTTATTTAAAGTTGTTATTTATGTAAACGTCATCATTACATGAACAAACTTACCTCATCACTCTCTACCAGATTTTCAAACTGCAAAATGAAAAGAGACACATATATAATATGTAACATTATACGGAAGAGTCACCTTTAATACCAGAACATAATGCTAGTAAATGCACGACTCACACCTCTATTGTATAATGTTCCCCTGTGGTGGTGCTCCGGAAGTATTTGGACCTGTAGGAATAATTGAGAGAGTTTAAACATACTGGCAATCATCTTAAAAATGGGATGATGGCTTAAAGATGGAATTTAAAAAGTGGCAATTTCAAATGACAGAGCAGTATGAGGGTTAGATTGTGAATAACTGCCAAGAAAGAAGACAAAGCAGCTTCTGTGTTCCTAGTAGATGAGTATCAGCAGCTCTGGCACTTAATGCCAACATTAAGAGCTTTTTTTGGTGCGGATGTGATGCCAGATTTTACAGATTTCGCTCACTGATAGTGCTGTGACAGTAATACAAATATATCATGCGTAATAAATGCATCTTCTGTAATAGTTACAACCAAGAATCATCTTCAGCAGCTTTACACAATAAAGCAGTAAGTAACTCAACGTTTGTAACACAGTACAGAGATTCATAGATACGCTTGGAATCATAACAATCTGTTCTCTTCGTTTATTTAATGTCCTGAAATGTTTATATGCAATGGCATTTTATTGTGTTGCCAAGTCATGGACAAATATGGTTCTCTTGGAGTTAACAGTTAATGGATTATTAGACACTGTCCATTTAACGGGGCAAATATCTGCTTCTGTCACAGCAAAGAAGCACAGGTGTAACTTATAATATTAAAAATGGTTCAGTTCCATTTAAGTGACAGAGTAAGGGATCAGGGCCCTTTAACAGACTCCTACAAATCCATTGCAGCGTTAATTAGCATTATTGATCACACCTGTGTTTGAGTGCTATGACATGTCAGCAGTGCAATAGGTAAATTGCTCTCTTTTGGCTTATGTCCTTGATTAAGTTAAGATGTATTTAAGCTTAAGGATGTCCACTTTGGGTTTATATTCTTCCTTTTATTAGACTTTGTTGTGTGTTGCACAGAACCTGGCCCTTCATGTTTTTAATCCTAATTTTAAAAGACCTGATTTCTGTTTTCTTTAGACCTAATAAGAGCACTTAAAGTAGACGTTTACAAAATGTTAATGCAGGTTTCCAAATGTCCAACCAAACACTGCTACCTATACGTGTATCTGTCAGCTCCAACATGTTAACATATGGATACATAGTATACCTAAGTGTGAAAAAGCAAGCTGCTAGAAGAGAGGAAGCCTTCTGTATTTTAAACAAAGAACAGTCAGACCAAAAAACATGAATTATTAACTCAAATTTGGTGACATAACTGGGTGCAAATAACGCATAGAAACAGAAAATTGATTCCCAGCATATTTTCAAAAATACATTAAACTACAATGTCCAAATATAAGTCTACACTCATTGTGAAAGACTTATAGAACAACCGTAGCTCAGTGTTTTTTTATGCTAGTGCTAATTTAATTAGACCTAGCTAAACTACATGACCACTGTTGACAATAGGGGTGGGGTCTGAACTGTTGGACTGTCCGGCTGCAGGTTAGACCCCACACAGACCCTAGCCTCACCACTAGATAACCCTTATCCCAGGGTAACAACATCCCCACCAGGTTCACATATACAGCTGCCAATAAGTCTTAAGTGGAGCCACTTATCGACTAACTAACTTTGAGCTAACGTTAGCTGTAACCGGATGCCGCTGCTTCACAGATGCTTTCATGCTAGTTAGCACAGCTAGCTAATGTCATGTTTCACTCACCCGCCTCCTCTCTGGATCCTGTTAGCTTCTCTCCTGAAGAACCCAGCACAGTATGCCCAGCAGTTACCCATCGCATTTTCAAAATATTACTATTATCTAGCAGCCTCCTAGCTAGTAAAGTCCTGACAGATGCTGGTGCATTGGTGTAGGAAGCTACATCTCCAGTCCTGCTCCAGCAGCCACTTCCTCATCCTCCTTCCTCTCCCGATGATGACACAAGTGTTCGATACCACCACCTGCTGACGATTTTTTTACAACTTCAAAACAGTTATTGATAGAAATGGCCATTTTGACAGGCAAGAAGCTACACAAATTGGACCCCCCCTCTATTTGTTACTGTTAATAATTAGTCAAACTAACATAAGTACTGATAAGTAACTATTTATACAGCAAAAGGAACAGCAGGAATGGCGTCTCCCTTTTACATTTGCTTTCCCAAAACAAGCATGACATTTATCACAGTCAGCCACACAGTTGTCTCAAGATCTTTGGTTATCTCTAACAAATGTTTTTTTTTTTTTTAAATGAAGGAGAAACAACTAAACATCTAAGTTAAGACACATTAAGTTGTGAAGAAAAAAGAGAATGTCTTTTAAGTCTCAAACAAATCATTTAATTAAGCTGTAAGAATGTTATATTATACCATGACAACAAAAATAAAGTTTAGTAGACTGTCAGTTTTTTTATTTTATAGGGGAAATGTAACATCCTAAATTGTCTTACAAATGTGAGATTGAATTTAGGAAGTGACAAAGTCTTTCCTATAAAGTCAGCAACAGATTTGTAGTAGGAATGCTTTATAAATGATTATGTATATGGTTTAAATGATCTAAAATGTTCTATTTCACAACAGTTATACAACCAGGCACTCATTGCAATCAGACTTATTATTCTTTACATGATTCTCTTACACACAAACTTCATTGCTCGAGTCACACTATAATGCATGATAATGTTGTGTTAACATTTCAGCTAATGATTAATGGAATCTATCTGGTTTTATGTCATGATGTGGTGTAGGCAAGTCATTATGATTATATTGTGAAATATTTTCACTCCTCAACTGTTGTGTTGGATGGATTATAGCTTAGATTAGTTTCCTCTAGTCTATGTCATCGGGGCTGAAGAGGTAGGCATGCAGCTCGTCTTCAGCTTGCGTGTTGTCCACATTGATGACTCTGACTTTCTGGACAACAGGTTTGTATCTGGGCACGAGCTTTCTCCCAGTCTGAAAGAAATAATTGCATTGGTCCTGTTTTTAATTTATCCTTTTTTTGACAGTTTCTCATTTAAAAGTGGGTAATTGTATCAGGTGGAGCCCCTGTTAATCTTCAAAAACATTAAAAGCTAATAAAATGTTTTTAAAATAATGTATACATAAGTTAATTTTTGTCTTTTTGTAATGAGCTGTCATTTATTTCCACAAAATTCATCCATATCTTACCCAGTGCAACACATGCAGGAAATGACTTACTATTTTCTTGGAGTCAGCCAGAGATCTCTCCAGGTACCTCCTCATCCTCTCCTGCTGTTTCTCTCTCTGCTCTCTCAGCTTTTCTTCACGCTGCCTGCACCATGATGAAGGATGACATGAAGTAACAGCAAGTTTTTTTAATACAACAAGCTATTGTATTTTTAAAATTACATTTGGAATTAAAGTGCTGAAACGGGTTTCTACGGCAAAGATTACAAATAATTAAAGCGGACATACTATGCTCATTTTCTGATTTATATTTGTATTTTGTGTAAATAAAAAGGAGGATTTAAGAAAGGAGTTTAATGGAGGAGTTTCAGGCAGGGGGGGGTGGGGGAGAAACTCCCTCTGGAGGGATCGCAGAGATTGTAGCCTTTGCAAACCATTACATGCACAAAAACCTATATATAAAATAACAAAAGCCTTTCAGAATGAATTCAAGACCAACTTTACAAGAACCAAATCTGAAGGAAATAACTATTGTCAGTTATACCCTTCTGATCTGCATGATGTTAATCAGAAAGGCATTCTGCAAATTATATAAGAAAATAGATGGTACCATGTCAGAAAAAAAAATTACTTGCCATTGTTTAAATTGTTTAAGAATTCAAAAAGATTTATTCTAGATGTTTCAATACCAAGGAAGTCCATATTTTTTATTTAATAAATAAAATGCATTTTCAAGAGTTTAATGTGTAAGACCAACTTTTCAGTAACCACAATTGAAGAAATAACTATTTTCGGTGGTTCCACTATCACTAAATTGATCTGATCTTACATTTCAATAACAGAAAAAAAGATACTTGCCATGTCTTAGGATTTTTTAGACTTTATATAGATTGATTTACCACAGTTTGATATCGATAAGTCTTTTTATTTGAATGATTCCTATATCTTTTAAGAGTCTTTTAAGAACCTGTATTAACCCTGATTAAAGGAAAAACATGCAATCTAGTAGTCGACATTAGAAGCAGAAATGAAGTTGTTGCTCAATCAACTTTTTCTTGCTGGCAAGAGTAAATAATAATTGTATATCTCCACTGAGGCATACCTGCTCCTCCTCTCACTGTCCTTGATCTTCTTCATCATCTCTAAACTGTCCTCAGGGATGCTCTCGAGGCTCTGCAGCAGTAAAGCTATGCGGTTCTCGATATTGGCCAGCTTCTCCAAGGTGCTGAGGTTGGTGATTCTGTCGTCCACGCAGCAGCGATGGACCTCGTCCACCTTGTCCCCCAGATCATCCAACACGACGTCCTGCAATCAAGAGTGGAAAGGAACAAGGGAACAAATGACTTCCTGGGTGTCATCACTAAGTCCTTAAATTAGAGAGGCTGCTTCCTCACCTGGTCTTCTGTCTTCAGAATCACATGGAGCTCAACCTTCTGTCCGAGCTTGGCGCCTCTTTCCTTCTCTACGTCGATTCTCTGTTTCATGTCGTTGATCTGCAGGGTCAGCTGCTCTTTGTCCTTTTCACTTCAGTCAGAAGGGTTTCAGCATTCAATGGATTGTAAAACATTTTCCAGACCCAAGTTTAAAAATGGTGTGGATATACAAAAATGTGTAAGGAAACTAAAACTGGTACTTCCTTTTATATGGACTTATCAAAAACACTTTACCTGTTGCCTTTTTTTGTTGTTGAATAAAACAAACAATGTCTAACCAATGAATATATGGCTCAGATAACTTCACCTCACGCGAATCTATCTTCTCATTAAAGACTATTTAATTTGTTTTTTCAGGAAATATGGAAACCTTAATTCCCTCATCTCACAGAAGGAACCACGTTTTATTTGTGGTCCTCGGATGGGGTGTGGGGAGTGTGAAGCTAGTAATGGGTTGGAGGAGGTCTTCTATTCCTCTCTTATATGAAGGAACGTTAAATAAATATGACAATTTTTATCGTTGATATTTTTATTTTATTTATTATTTTATTTATAATTAAATAGTTATTACTATTATTATTCTTTAATTTATTCATTTTTTTTTTTTAAGTGTGTCTTTGTATGTCTTTTGACATTGTTTGTTTACATGAAGGGAAACATGGCAATACCACGATTTATAATCGTTGAAAATGATGTTTCATAATAAAACATTTCAAATAGGATGTGGGAAAGTTGAGGGGATAAGGAAATAAATAATGTGCAAATAAGAATAGAGGTAATAATATATATGTGATTCCAAGTAAAAAGTGAGGCTCCTGCAGAGCTCAGGACGGCAATAAGTCTGCTTATTTTAAAGCAACACAACTTCAACCCCTAGAGCTTTGACCTTTGACCCATGATGCTTACATCTTCTTGCTGGTCGTGTCCATGGACTGCTTGAGTTTTTCCAGAGTCTCCTCCACCCTCGTAGAGTTCTGAATCAGAGACAAGATCTGCTCCGTCAGCTCCGTCACCAGATTCATCAGCTGCTGGGGGTCAGAGAAGTACAGCTCCGGATCCTCCTGCAGAGATCATACACAAGGTGGGCAAAAAAGTACTGCAATAATACTGCAAGATAAAAATATGTTAAATATTTTAGATTTGGAAAACTGACCTCAAATTCTGAGTGGCCACTATCCAGTTTGGAAATTGTGATCCTGGAAGAAGGAGTTTTGGAGTCAGGAGAAAGTGTTTGCAGTAGCATGTAAACAGGATTTAAAATGAATGTATGGTAAGGTGTTCAAAATGATACAAGCATTCTGAAAATGACTTGAAATCATGTGTAATGGTCTTAAGTCATTAAGACAGAAGACATTTTCTCAAGCATACTATATAAAAAAAAAAAAATAAAGTCAAATGGATCACACTCAAAAGCCTGCCACTTGCTTCCGAACATAGGTATTCAATAGGTACACATTATTTTAAAGCTATTTCTATTATGAATATGGGCGATTATTATTTTGCGCTTATTTTGGCGTTTACTCTTATTTATTGCTGCATCATTGTGTATGAATATGAAGAATAAAGAATAAAAGCAAAACAGCCATCAATGTTGTGATGTGATGTGTTTGTGTTCCCTCACACTGCGTCGCTGTTGGCTGAGGACAGCCCGGTCTCTGTGATGGACGCCAGCTCTCGGCCTGGACCGTACACCTCCATCACCAAACCTGTGTGTTAGACAAATCAAAATACGCTATTATCACACTACAATAGTCATACTTACTTAAACAAAGGGCTTCTTGGACCACTTATCACTGATTTTACATTTGAATATTTTCATATATTTTTTTCATATTTTGAATGTTATTTCTTAATTTCTTAAAGAAAATAGCATTTATTTTTTTTGTTAAATATTTCATACACATATGGAAAAAATGTGAATATTGTTCATGCGTGTTCCTTTAAAAAAAAATTATATTAGCATGTGCATAAAAACGCAAATTGTAATAATTGTATTTTTCTATTTTACTTTTAAATAACTTAAACATATAGAACATTATTATTATTTTGAGGAATGACCATTTTATTATAATGAAGTCTGCAATGGGCTTCCATACCCTGGTGTTTATAATGAGTGTGATGTTGATTCCCTTGGTTTACTTGCCCTTCCTAACAGACTTCTCCTGAGCTTCTCCTTCAGACAGATCCTTGTTTTTCAAAGCTTTGGTCTTCTGGGCCTCCTGCCACTCTGGAGGAGACAACTCAAACAGCAGCTCCTTGTACCTCTTGTAGTCTATCAGGATATCTTCAAACTTGGCAATCTCACTGTAATAGAAACATATTATACTCACTTACTTACTTTAAAAATATCATTGTGTGATTCGTATTTGCTAATGTTTATCTATATTTACTACTTCTCACACTTCTTAGCTAAGCTTGGGAAAATTCCTTATTAAGAAGATTTTTTGCAATGTTGTTAGTTACACTCCATGTGCACCAACAGTATGACCTTCAACTCAGGTGAACTGAGAACTTCCTGATATGGCCTCCCTAACTCCCAGAATGCTCCTTTCAGTATCACCAAGCTTCACCCCTCCCTTTCTCCTCTCTCTGTGTTTAAACATGCAACCCAAACTCTATCCTTCGTCTTTCACTCTGTAGACTGTACGCTCTCTGTATGACTGACTGAACTGTCTTGCAAGAAATAAAATACGACAAAGACAGCTGAATGGTTTGATTCTCTATTCACATTTGTTAAAGGTGAGGTGTCATGCTATTCCAGTTATTACCCGTCCCCTTGTGTGTTATGAAGGTTTTTCTGCATGTAAACGGTGTGCAGAGTCAAAACCCTCAAAGTACACCCTGTAGTGAGTACAACTCTAAAACAGAAAATACCTCCCCAAAACGGCTTGTTGGAGATACATCATTGTCCATTTTTTACTTCCTGGGTGCTGTGTCGTAGGAGCACCCAGTAGCCACGCCCAGAGCTATGGCCGTACCCTCTGCCAGCCTAGCATATATACTGTTGGAATCTCAGGTTCAGTTCAAAACTGTATCCAGTCATGCCAACGAGGGTCTGTTTCCTGTCTTGTGAGGGGAAATATTCAATGCATGCCTTACCGAGGGCAGGACGAAGTCAGTGGTTGACAAGTGTTTTGCAGTCACTCAAGGGTTTTTGACCACTTGCCTCCTCAGGAATCTGGTGGCAGCCGCTGATAGCCTCCTCTTTCTGCCACGTCCAGGTAGTGAAGCCACTGTTCCTTTAACTTGCGAACTATGCTTCCAACTGTATCTCTAGGAACATTCAGTGCTTTTGCTGTGTTTTTGTATCATTTTCCTTGTTTGCGCAAGGCAATGATCACTTCTCTGAAATTTTTTGGACAATTCTTTTGATTTAGCCATATTTTGTTTTGAATTTGGATAAAAACCCTTGTAATAGCTGGAAATGTGTATATATTTTGCCAATAAACCTAATGTGGAATGGGGGTTGAATAATTTAAATTGCAACTGTATGTAATTATACAACATAATCATACCTTGTTACGGTTCCTATTCCAGCCATCAGTTTCTTGATCTCAGCATTCTTCTCCTGTTTGGCCTTTGCCTCCTGTTCAAAGCTGGCAACAGAGACAAGACAATCATTTACAACGTGACTCTTTTTAACGTGCAACAAGCGTCCATCTTAAAACACATCTCCTCACAATGTTCTGGCCTCCACAGACTTCTTCTCGTTCTCCCTGAGGAACTCCTCAAATTTCAGGTTGTCTCTCTCGATATTCTTCTCCAGCTGCCTCAGCTGTCTGTCTTCCTTTGCAATGATTTTGTCCATCTTCAAAATCTCTGACCTTTTCATCATCAGAGACAGCTGGGGAGGGGAGAATAAAGGGTTCAATTGTTCCTCATGGGTGTGTTGGCAGGGATTATCAGGGCTGCACACATTTGTTACTGTAATTGATAAACACATAACCACAAACTGCGATATTTCGCTGCACTCTAAAATAAAACCAGCATTATTTTTAATGGTATATTTTGTGTCCACTTCAATGTTCACTTTGTTCATTAAAAGAAAGTTAGGTAAATTATTTTCTGTTTTCTTTTTATTAAACAAGCTATTATATTCAACAACGTTATTGCATATTTTCCTCATATCAGGAGACCTTGAAGCTAAAGCAGCCAACTTTCAAACTTGAAGTCTTCAGCTCGTATTGCCTTAAAGGTCACCTATTAGCAAAATCCACTTTTTCATGTATTTTATATTAACATGTGTCTCCTCTGTGTTAAGAGATTCTGAAAGTTTCAGGAAAAAAGATTCTCTCTCTTTTTGTCCTGAACCATTTACATAAAAACCTGTCTGAAAATGAGCTGATCAGATTTCAGCAACTTTGTGATGTCACAATTTTGGATTGTGCAACCATTAGCCACAGACACAGATTCAGCACTTTTGTAAAAATGTTATCTTCCATCTGCTCTGATATCTGCTTTCTGGATATTCTTCACTTTCTGCGTTACTGCTTCCTCATAGCTGCTGGGATATTACCGTCACTGTAGCAGCAGTGTGTTCTACTAATAAACAGTATATTTCTGATATCACAACCATGATGATAGCTTGTTTAAAGGCCTGATTTCTGAACACGGGCTATCTTCGTTTCTACGTAGATCGCTCGTTTTGATTGATTTACAGTATTGCAGCAATTAGAACTACTTTGTATTTGAATGTCAATCTGGAAATCTAACTTCTTACAATATGGGACATTTAGGAACTTTTTTATTTACCTCCAATACTGCTTTCTGCCGTTCCATGGAGATCAAGTCATGTTTGCTGTCTTTTGCAATGTTTTCTGGAGATGGAGGAGAGACAACGGTCAGCATTTACGTTTAAGTAATCCACGGTGTGCACTCCCCTCTGTCTCCGCTCACCTCGTTTCATCATGGCCATCTTCAGCTCATGTCTGGTGGATGTCTGTTGAGGGAAAACGGTCTTACTCCTGTTTTGTTTGAGACTCTTTATCTTCTCCCTTTCTTCTTCTCCCTCCTCCTCTTCCTCCTCCTCCTCCTCCTCCTCCACTTGTTCTTGCAGCTCTTTCCTCAACTTGGCCATCATCTGAGCAGTGTGGGTGGTCTTCTCATTAATTGGCAAAGCCAGGAATATACGCATCTCCTGAGCATGGATGGGAACAGGAGCAGGACTTTAATATGGTAATATATTTCATTCTGTTCCCATATGAGTATCACACACTGTATGTAAAATAACTTATTAGTACACACACCAACCTCTTTTCGGTTCGCTTTTTCATTAACACTCAGCAAGAACATGCTATTGCTGTCCGGCACTTTGAATGGGCTCGGTCGAGTGTCTCTCTTTTTCATGTCTGCACACAATAAAACATCATCATCTCATTGTTTTGGCTTTCTATTTTACAGATTTGTCACTGGCTGCTACTGTACCTGGTTTGCGTGATTTGGCAACACTGAGAGTCTCTGAAACAACAACGCTGCCTGGAGAAATCTCCGGTACTTCTGTTGATAACATGATTAATCACTGACTGCAAGGTCTTATGTGTGACGCATGGTATTATAATCAATATGTACTGAGATTAAGTGATGACATCTCTGAGGTGACTTCTTCCATCTGGCTCAGCGTTTTGCCAGATTTGTTTGTTTTACAAATGTAATAGCTTATTATATAATAGGTTTTCACCTTTTACACTACCTTGTAGAGGGACCTAGAGTCAGGCTTAAAATACATATTATTACAATTAATATTGTGCTTAAATTATGCAAAAAAACGTTCACCTTTCCATGGTGATCATACCCGTTAACGTATTGCAATATTGATATACTTGCAGTATTACAAAGTGGGTGTCAGTGGCCATGCACACGTCTGAAACTGGAATAAAACTGGAAGCTAATTTATCAACAGGTCACCAAATTGCTAAACTTTAAAAGAGATTCTTAATTAACCAGGAATTAAATCTTAAGGATTGCTATTTACATTTATACAAAAACACACATCAATCCCAGGGACCAGGACTAAAGCTGCCATAGTATACTAATTTGCTGTTTTAAATATTTATTTATATTTGACAAAAGACAGCTAGTTATGATAAGGCCAACCATCAGTTAAGATAAACAATGTAACTAAATATTATCCTTAAGGCATTCAAATGAGTTTATGTGTACTTTAGCAACATATCACGTTTGGATTGTTTTCATATTTTATCCCGGAAGTGATTAGCTGAATTAGACTAATCTGTTTACTTGCTAAGCTAACGTACATTTAGCCCAGTTTGTCTGATAACCAAACGGAATGTTGCTTTTAATTTGTGCGGGTTAGCATGAAGCTAACTGTTTACACAGGTCTTTAATTTCATGTTTAAAATGTATTCCACCTACCGCCTGATAATGTTGCTGTTAGCATCACACATCTCCAGACTGGGCTCTTTGTTTGTGTACTGTTGCCTTGGTAACAGTTGCCTTCACGGTCTCCTATTAACTCCCTTCCAATTGGATAAAGCTTGTTTGCATTGTACTACTCCATCAATGTCTGGAGCTGTATTATAATTCACATAATTTTTAGATGATTAATGGATTTGAAAAATAATTATACTTATTAATTAAATAAAAACATTAGTCGTTTATTTTATTTTTTTGTTTCATGGCAAAACCATTTTTATTTAATTAAAAACAGCTCGATAGGCTATATCGAGACCATAGGCTAGCAGTTTAATTCAATAAAAAACAAAAACATAATGGAGATTCAGTTTAGAAATATTATTTAAATAAACCAATAACAAAGAAGCAGGATTATACCACACTAGACACGGTTGGCCTTATTGTTAGTTTAAATAGGAAGAAGCAGTGGTGTAAAGTAACTAAGTACATTTACTCAAGTACTGTACAATTTTGAGGTACTGTACTTTAATTTTTGCTACTTTTTACTTCAACTCCACTACAATTCAGAGGTAAATAGTGTACTTTTATTCCACTACATTTATTAAATATCTTTAGTTACTTTGCACATTTGGATTTATGATATCAACTCTTAAATCAGACTTTAGTTCCACCTGGAGTAAATTCACAACCCTGCAGTATACAAAGTCATGCACCTTTACCAGCTTTGATAACACTTTAATGATCAATCATTATAATCAAAACGTATTTTAGTCTGAAATGGACCAATCTGCACAATGTCTACTTTTGCGTCTGTTACTTTAAGTATATTTTGATGCATATACTTTTGTACTTTTACTTGAGTAACATTTTGAATTTTTTGACTTTTAGTTGTAACAGAGTATTTGTACTCTCTTTCTACTTTTACTTAACTACCATATCTGAGTACTTTTTCCACCTCTGGTAAGACGTTTCAAAAGGTCAGTATCCTTCAGGAAAACAACAAACTAATGTTTTAGTTAGAACAGTTGTATTTATGAATAAAACAGATTATCAAAATTATTATCAAATGTGTCCTAAAAATACATTTATCTCCTTTTCATTGGTTTTTGAAGAAAATGACATTTTCTATACCAACGACAAATCTGCACATATTTTGTAAGAATGTCTTGCTATGAAAACAATACCAAATACTGTTGGTGTCAAATTGCTTCTGAATTACATTTTTATTCCAAAAAAGTCTCTTTTTAAAATGAATATTTGGGGGATGTTTTGTTTATATGTTTTCCTGGGGAGAACATTTGGCAAAGTCAATTCTGTGTGCCAGTCATAGTAATCCTCCACTAGATGGCAGAGACAGATCATACAGTCTGTGTCAAAGAGGCAACTCAATACTTCAGGTGCTTTCTTAAGTAGAGAAACAGAGATTTCAGGACTAAAAATAACTTAAAATACATAGAAATATATTGACATGAAATGTAGTGAAAAGTGCAACCAAGAGAATAGTTAACAAGCAGAATACATGTAACAAGATTTTTTTATTCAATAGCTGGACCCATATGTTTACAAAATAACAATGATGGTGAGCAATATCTATGTGTTCAAGTAAAACCGAGCATTCCCTCTTGCTCAAATTTGATTTGATTTGTAAGTGGTTGATTGTGAATTTGCCCAATCAAAGGCAGTTGTTTTTTTCTTAGAAAATAAGAAAACACTCAGCAGAAGACATCATGTTTTTTACATGTACTTGTAACGGAATACACTCCTAAAGTTACCCTCCCAACCCTAATACCGTCTTCCTAAATGAAGTGGACTGATGCCGTGGATGATGCCGTGGATGATGCCGTCGATGATGCCGACACTTCTTTCAGTTTACCGTGTGTTCCAGTGAATACACTTAGAAGCTGGTACTGTACATTCCCTTCCACGCATCCACACATGACCCTGCACATCTCAGCTCCACAGAGCAGCCCACACACTCTACACACACTTGCTTGTAGGAAATCCCAGTGTCAGATTGTCAGGCTAAAGTAAAATGCAAACACATGGGGAGTGTTGGCTCTCGCTGAAGAAAGGGCACTTTGTGTAAAGAGAGAGGAAAGGTGTTTTATTCAGATATGAAGGAGACAGTTTCATGCTCGTAAGGGATGGAGAGGAAACATAAAGCAAACACGTTAAGTGCTTTATTATCAAGTATAATAATAATAATTGTACAAATAAATTGTACTCACCAGAATGAATGGGCAGGGGTGGGGAAAAATATATTCATGTAGGAATCGAGTCTCCTATCTTCCAAGTTTCTACATTCGAAGCTTACACTGTAAAATATTACCATGATTTCACAATATTTAGCTGTAATATTTTACAATAAATTACTGTAATGTAATTTACCTGTAATGTTCACAATATAATACTGTAATTTAGAATTTCACAGTTAAATCAATACATTCACAGTTAATTACTGTGAATGTACAGGATACATTATTACCAGGATTTCACAACATGTTACTGTATTATTTCATAGTAAAATACTGTATTCAGACCATCCTCTGTGATAACACAACAAATTAAGTGATTTTCTTGCTTGGCTTTAAATACTAATTTCTTTCTTTGGTGCAGGTTTTACTTAAATTGAAAGGGGCACCGCTGCATGTGCCTTAAAATAAACTATGCAACATGTAAATCTGTAAACATGTAAAATAGAAATTGTTGTCTTGGCTTATTGTTTTCAGGTGCTTCCTGGGCATTAATCCTGAGGCGGACTCGAAAGCCAAAAAGAGGCATTGCAATTTAAACCCCCATGTCAGCACATTCTTCAGAAAAACTGTTGACTTTGAGTGCATGTCTGTGTAGACAAGTGCTCCCCTCCTTGTTTTATTTTCTGTCTCCCTGCTGCGCAGGTGCACCTGGTCTGCCCCTGGCTCCGCCTCTGCCCAGGTG
>CALSBZ010045345.1:0-20130 GCA_943591055.1 Gobionotothen gibberifrons | reverse complement strand
CGTCCTTCATATGCTACATTCCTCATGTTGCATGCAACACAAAAAAACAATATGACTCTTATTTCTGTTTATATGAAAGTAGCTAAACCCAACATGAACCATCCCAGAGAATAAATAGCTCTTTTAGCTAACTTAGCTCGCTAACGTTTAAGCTAACATTTTAAATTGAAGCCTTAAAAACCTCCAACCTTGTAACCGCTTTTGCAAGATAAAATAAACATTTACTTTAGCTAATGAGCTATTTATATGCTTCTCAGAAAGCTGAATGTATACCCATTTGTTGGAGTAATGTTACTTTGCTCCAGAGACCTTCTAGTTAACTGTCAAAGATAGGTAATTATGATAGTTAGCTAGGGTTAGCTAACGTAAGCTAGCTAGCAGGTAACGTTACAGCTGTCAGTACTCTGCGGGACTCACCGACTCGATGTCTGCGGAAGACTTGCTTCTTTGTTAATTTGAAAAAGTCTCCTTGCCTGCTAAAATCTCTGTATTGTTAGCTCCTACTCCATTTCGATCTGTTCACGGTAGCCCCTCTATAATATGTATTATCCTCGCCCCTGTTCGTCTGGCTACGTGTTTATCTTTGGCTTGCTCCTTAGGAGCCACATCACATCCGGCTGCTGAGGTAATATGACGCAAGAGCAATTACAGCACCTTTCCGTCAGTTACTCGGTTTAGGAAGAGAATATTTGCCTTAGATATTCATTTCACGTGTCATTTATATTAAATCACGCATTTTCTTAGATGTATTTGTAGATTTATATGTGTATTTGTATTTGGTATAGTTGAGGGACCTGTCTTTTAGGAGATTTACGGTAGAAACCCAACGTGGACCAATAGGAAGTTGTCAGGTTACATGCAGGTTTCATGTATGCTGCCATAATGTGGGAATACTGCACACACAGGACGTTAGGCAAATATAGGCCCAAATCAATCTACACATGTGGCTGAAGGATGCTTTATATCCCTTTATTCAAAAACTCTTGCTCTAAGAACTCTTTGATTTAAGAAAAATATCAACGGGAAGCAAGATTTGGATTATGGCGATAAACATGTCTCTGAATTTTATATCCGCTGGTTTGCTTTCCACCATAAAGTGTTTTTCATCAATAATGTAAATCAAAGGATATTTCCCAAGGGCCAAGGTTACTCATTAAACCTGGAAGGTTGTGTTTTATTAATTTTGATCTGTAAATGTAAAGTGTCTTTGAGTACCATGATATTCTCTATAAAAAGGGCACCTGGACTTGCTTCAGATTCTTGAAAGTATTTCAACCTTTTATCTAAAGACTTCAATTTATATAGCATAGCTAAATGTGGCTTTCTGATTCTATAATTGGATTAACTTATTTTCCTTTTCCATCTTTCCAAGTATTACTAAAAGTATAAAAGAACAGACAGAGATAAAATACACAAATCATTGTTACCAAATAACCTGTTTATTTCATTGAGATAATGAATTCAATTATCAACATAATGCCTTGGTACCCACGCCAAAAATATGCCTCCACAAAATCCATGAGTGCACAATATTGTTAATACGGTGAGTATATAAAATACGGTCACTCTTACTTGAACTCGAGAGTACAAACAAGAATCTAACTTGACATCCATTGTCTGAATATATCATAAATGACAACTTCTATAGCGATAGATGTAACATTCACAATGTTGTTAGCTTATGGCGTGTTAAAACTTGTTCAGTGATTGATTTCCCATATCGAAAACTATCAGGTCGGCATACTAGGGCGGTAGCTCAGTGTTCATTTCTAGCAGTAGAGACTATAAAAAGAAAGCACTTGTTATATCTGAGCCTAATGGTAAACATTATCGTGTCTATATCTTCAAATTGTAAATATCGGAGACGACGATGTAAGAAAGGTTTTCGGCAAAATTCCAATTTGTCTGTCGGACATAAGGCAGAGTAGTGACACAGTTCTGCTACATTAAAAACTACACGTACACAGAAATAAAAACGTTTAAGAAAACAATAAAAACTTGCAAAAAATGAACATTTGACAGATTCAAGCTTGACAATGGAGCCCTGGATTATTGCAGGTGTTGTAGCATTGTCAAGCAGCAGTGTGTCCATGTCGTTACTGCTCTTTATTCCTCTTTCTCCACTCGTAAATCTGTTTCAACAATTCATTCCGGCTGTTTGCTGTTGTCGAATCTCCAGCCAAAGTTCAATATCCCTTCCCAAAGTTAAGTGTAAACAGTTCAGCCATTAAGACCACCTTCAATTATAAATCACTAAGGGGGGAGAAAAGAAAAGTAAAAAAACCAAAAGTAGAAAGGATTCTCCCGAGCTCCCACAAGTCCATCATTAGGACACGGAGGAGATGGGGTTGAGAGGCGAGCCCATCTGTGTGAGCACCTTGTCGAGCCACTGGAGGGGCCCGTGCAGGTGCACCTCGATCCAGCAGGGGGTGCTGGTGACGTCCTGTCGGTGATACTCGGCCCCCCAGCCCTGAGGGGAGGCAGAGGAAATTAAAGAAAGGGTTAATATTAAGTAATACTCAAGCTCTTTCAAGGCGCATAGACCAAGAATGACTGGACTTCATTACATTCAATTGTTACTATTAATTTAATTAAGTCTTCAGATAATGATTATTTTCAAATGGCAATAATAAAAAAAAAAAAGCAGTTTTGCCTCTTAAAATTTGAAAAAAAGTCTTTTTTTAAATCATTAAAAAAAGCTTGAATGAAAACATTTAAAAAATGTATTACTACAACTAATTGATTCATCTTTGCAGTGCTCAACGCAATTGCAAAAACATTGACATAATTCCTTTAATACCTGCAACAATCAAACTGTTTTACCTAGTTCACATTATCAGCTGTTCAGATTAACTTTGGTTTGGTGATAGAAGGCAGGAGACAAAACAATTCAACAGGACTGATTCAATTCAAATAAAAATAAAACATGCTTAAGTTTATATAAGAAATACTACATTATGATAAAAATCTACTATTTGACCAAGGAGTATATATATATATATATATATATATATATATATATATATATATATCAAAATCTAGCCTATTTGTTACAATTTAAACACAATGGTTAAAATAAGGCATTTTCCAAAATGTGGAAACTTTGAGTGAAGCTTTTTAACAACAGTGCCACCGATAATGAGGATGTTTGTCGCAACATGATATTTGATGTTTGTGAGGAAGGTTGCTATAAAAAAAACCTGTGCCATGTTTAGCTGTGCCTCCCTGAGTTCCTGAGGGCCTCACCTTGACGAAGCTCATCCTAATGGTACACATCTTGGTTAGCTCGTAGACGGCCTCGAAGCCGTGGTTGACCGACTGGGCCAGCAGCTGAGCGAACTCCTGGTTGTTGAAGATCTTGAGGCTGCATCCGCTGGGGATCTTGCAGACGGTGGTGGGGTGGAAGCCGTGGTGGTAGTTACAGTTACGGCTCTGGACAAAGATGCTGGTGTCGCTGAGGCACTCTGCGTACACTTCCCCGCCCACGTAGTACAGGTGAACCCCTGGGTAACAGAGAGAGACATAAGAGGGGTCAGGATATTCACTCCGTTTCTCTTCTGTTGAACCAGAACCCAGTTTGTGTTGGGGGAAAGACACCCTCTTCAAATTTAAGATTAGGCTTAAGACTTCCCTTTTTGATAAAGCTTATAGGGCTGGTGCAAGGTAAGCCTGAGCACGCTGCTTTAGACTGAAGACTGTCGGGGGACCCTTACCTAGCACTTTTCATATTTCACCACTTTTCTCCTACTTCTCATTCTCTTGAGCTGTATGCATTCTTGTCTCATTCCTTTCTTTTTCAGCTGCACCTTAACATCTTTGACATCCTCCTGAATATCTTCATATACTTTAATGTTATAATTGATGTCACTTGAATTGTTTATGTTGTCATTTTATTATCTTTTGTAATCCATAGAACAACATCTCTAGCACGTGCTTTTGTTAGATCAGGCTATTTAAATGTGATCTAATGAACACCTGATCAACTGGCTCCGTAGCCGTTAGTCGATATTCGTACCTTTGCCGATGTGCCTGCGGGTGTTCTCGATGGTGGAGTTGCGGTTGACGTTGGACAGCAGTCCGAGGCAGAAGCGGTTCTTGTTGTTTGAAGGGTCGGTGAAGCCGTCCACCAGCACGCTGGTCGACGAGGCGTGATAAGCCTCACCCACTCGATTGTTGAGTTCGTAGTAGACGATAGAGCACCAGTGGCTCGGCTCCTCGTACTCCACCGGCTGCACGTCTGGGACAGGTGAGATAAGAACAGGAGAGTCAAAGACTTGGCTGAGGACATCGTCACACAGATATCTACTAGAAGGTATTAGACATGAGATGTATATCTTACAGAGAAAAAGTAATAGATAGAGGATGAATTCTGGCAGCGTGGGACTTTGAACTGTCACTATGGGTCTAGTATTACCACCAGCTCCTACCTTAAGACATACTAAAGCTCATCAAGACTATTTGAACAGGAGTCATTCATTGACAATGGATTAGCGTAGTACACAGCAACTATTGTTACCGGAAGTATATCATTCTGTGCAAAAGAACTATTTAATTAGAGATGATGAAATCCTCAAATTATTCTTGTACAAAATTGGAAATTGTATTGTCAATGTTGCAGTTGTACAGCACTGTGACCTGAATGCTTTTGCAGAAGAATAGGGCAGTTCAAAACAAAAGTCTGGCTTAATTTGTACAGGAATGCATCATCATGAATAGTGTCTGGAATTTAGATGCACTAACAAATATGCTGAGACTAAGGGGAACATTTTTACAGCAATTTTCCGGCGCAGTCAAGTCGTGCCTTCAGTAAGTGGTCTTTGACTTCCATGAACCTTCAAAATGTACTTCCTGGTTGGCATTTCACCCGCAGTAATATTATCACTGTAGTGCCATTGTCTCATAATGCGTTTGTCCTTACCTCCTCTGGGCATGTTAGGGGCCACCAGGGGGCTGCTCGTCTCCATGGACTGGCTCTCCTGGCCCAGCTGCTCGTCGGGGGGCATGTAGGCGGGGGGTGGGGTGTCAGCTGAGACATTAAGAGACCAGTTAGCGAGGATGAGACCAGTTGTTGCAGCTGGCACACACACTCACACACTCAGAAACACACATTTCCCCAGACTTGGACAATCATCACAGGATATGTACCCCGGATATGGTGTCACATTTCACATATCCCTCACTTGTTAAGCCACATGCTAACCCATTCCCAACAGAGATGCAACACGAGCTTCCAGAGCCAATATTCAGGGCCAAAGGAAACAACAATACAGTAAACCTCCACTTAGATTACAAGTGGGGAATTGTCACTGATTTAGATGCTTAATACCCATCAGGGGATTTAAGGAGAGACCCTATGTGAATAGGGTCATTTTAATTTAAAGATATCAGCTAGACATTTCTCCAGTTAATTACTTACATTAAGACAATTGTTTTTTGTATTAAAAAGTGTTATGAAATAGCATGTTTAAATATGCAAATGACTGCATATTTTAATACATTTCAGGAACACAAATCTGAACATTGGATAAAGCCAGGTTCAAAATTCTTGTTTCATTTTGTAGTCATATTAGAATCTAAAGTTTTTACAGAAGGGATTTTGGATATCTCTTTTTATTACTCCATAAATCAGAAAATACTGTCAACAGCTCTAAAATATCAATTCTCGCCATGTTTTTAGGTATAAAATGTTATATAATTCAGGCAATGAATGATATATAAACAAACCCTTCTGTAAAAACCTTCAGAATATTGATAGGAATAAAACTGGAAGGTTTGGTGTATGCAAGTCAGGGGTGGGGAACCTTTTTCCTCTCAAGGGCCTAACTTCCTCTAGGCCACCCTGCATGCTCCCCCGGGATGATTTTTTTTTTAAATGTTGAAGTTAAAAGCATCAATCTGGTGCACTTTGAGAGCAACATGAGGAGATCTATGGATACATCTCAACACCCATATGAAACAGAACTGTAAGCAGATTTTCTTTATGGATATTTTACAAATCGCTCCCCTTTCAAACTGTATTCTTGTTTATTAATAACAACTTTTTTTTACTGTCATATAGTATTTTATACCTGTTTTTCCTTTATTCTCTTATTTTTTTATAACTATAATGATCATATAAAGATGTGCATTTACCTCACTGGTTGTGAGGTAAATGTTTAAAGTGGGGTCAATATGTGGAGATTATCCTCCTGAACAAAACGTGTAAGAATTAAAAGCGTACGTTAGCCACAAAGCTTATTTTTTGTGATATTTCAAAATCGAATTGGCTTTTTGTTGAGGTAGCCCTTGAAATGCTAACTTCCGTGTAGGCCTACAAAAATACTATAGTCAAAAATTATTACTCGAATCAATCAAGACTACTGAACATGAGAGAGAGGAGTGTCTCAGTATTTCTTCATGCTAGACGTGTCTGTTCCGTCTCCGGTCAGTGACATGAAACAGAGGAGGCCTGCTCCGCTGAGTTAGCGCCTTGACAGCAGCCAGCAGCCCTGGCTCTGCTGAACAATGCTTAGCTGGCATTTCCTTTGTTCTCATTCAGGGGTTCAGCTTTATTCGGATTAATAAAATAACTTGACCCGGTAAAACTTTTTCACCTACTGATAAAGTTATCATGCATGGGTTTAAACTAGGGCTGTACCACAATATTTGAGGCTTCATTCATCGACATTCACATTTTTAAATCATTGGAAGGTTGCAAAGCTTTTTTTCCATGTCTTTTTATACAGTTCAAAGCCGGTATGTCTGCAGAGTTGCAGATATTTCTCTAATGCGATTAACACTGGTATATGGTTTGTAGTATTCCAGGAGTGACTGCATAGGATTGTTTTCATTAAAAAATAAACTCCAAGCAAAATAACTCCTAAGTTAAGATGTATTGATTGATCTAATAACATTTTCAGAATGCAGATGATATTATTTAACCAACATTCTGTTTCAATTCATATTAGTTGTCATTGAGCCATTCAAAAACAACTCTCACTGGGATCAGAAAAACAGTACGCTCTCCTGGCTGCAACACAAAGAGAAGCACGCACTGAGTTATATTATAAAACACAAACAAGTGACCTTCTCTATCAGTGCGATTCATCAATTCATTTCAAGCGAAGATTAATATGGGACATCCTAAAATAAGACGGCAGACATTCAAAGCGTCACTAGAAAAAACAGAATAGGAGCTTTGACGGTGAGAAAAGTGACATTGGGTAAAGCCCTTTTTACAGCTATTTGTAATTACAAATGGAATTGTCTGACATTGTAGTACACAATGAAGATGATACTTCAATGTACTGCATTGTATTTAGAAAATTAAATGCATATCAAAAAATGATTTTTATCTGGTTTTCTGATCCAATTCGATTGTGACCTTTTGGGACCAACACTGTCATCTTTCCCTTCACATTAAACAACTTTAAAAAATTGAAATAAAACCACAGACTCTTGTTGTTTCACAGTTCTTGAGGGACACTTGGCAGCAACTATCCAGAAAAACAACACAATAGTTTGGCCCCTCACCCAGGGCCAGGTACATAGAGAGAGTGTGTGTCGTACCTGGGAGCTGGAATGGACTGGAGGGCCCCGAGCTGGCCGGAGAGTTTGGATAAGTACCGCTGCTGGCTGGGGACGAGGGATACGGAGAGTTGGGCGAGATGGGAAAAGAACCGCCTCCACCTCCTCCCCCCACACCTCCGCCCCCGCTGCTGCTGCCGCCCCCGCTGTGGGGCTGCTGGAAGGACTCTGGAAAGGTGGCGTTCAGGGGCATGTGCGGCTCGTTGTGGGTGAGGTTACGGAACTGTACCAGCAGGCTGTGCTGCGGGTTGAACTCGCTGTGCCGCGGTACCAGGACCGGAGGGAGCACTGATGGAGGAACAGACGGGGGGGGACGGGGGGACGACATGAGTTTGGCGTAAGAAATTAATGAAGCCCACAGACAGGGGAACAAGGTATTTTCTTATTATTTACACTTCTTTCTTTTTTTAACTATGTAACCTCTGCGATAATTCAACCGCACAATATTAACACTTCAAATACTTGAGTATAGCACAGTACATTTCAAGCAATATCTGTTTTGTTTTTTTAAATCATTAATATATTTTTTAATACCTAAACACCTCTGTATTTATTGTGATAGACATTTTACATATTTATTGTTATATTTTGTAGTACCATCAGCAGCCAAACCATTTTTTAAATGTGCAATTCAGCATTAATATCTTATTAGTATTTATACACCACTGTACATATCGTAAAATAAATGTTAGACATTGTAACTTCTTATTTTTAAACAAATATGCTAATTTTATATTGGACATTTTCTTATACTTCTTATGTTTATATAAATGTACTTTATATATATATATAATCTTTTTTTTTAGGCTTATATACATATATTTATTCTATTTTTGAATACAACTCCTGTTTATACATTTTTTATTAAATGTTTCATATTTATGCATTATCATATTTGAATCTAAAATGGAACAACTGTCTGTCACAAAACCCAATTTCCCCCCAAATAAATAAAGTTTTCTGATCAAATCTCAACCCAAATGACAAAACATGACCAAACAGCAACAACTCTGAATTCCTCAAAAGCCACTTTAGACCTTGGTAAAGATACAACAGAGGTCATCCACATTTATTTCCATTCTCGACTTCATGTAGTGGATAGAGTGCTTCTTGATTATCATCTCCTAAGTGACTTCAAACGTCACGACTCCAAGGCTGTCCCTCCAAAAGCTACCCAATGAGCTTTGCTTTTCAGCCTCTCCTGACTGACATGTGATCCATATCATCGGACTGGTCAATACAGAGCTGGCAGTCCCAGAGCAGTGTAATGTCAGAGCGGCTGTCCCTTCAGGGTCACCCGTTAGTGTGTGTGTGAGGCAGCGTGTGAGGCAGTGTGTGAGAGACCAGGAGAGAAGGAGGAAGAGAAGGGCTAGTGATGAGAAAGTGCTGGAAGTTTGGTCTGAGTGCTTTATGCATTTAGTGATCCACTCTCCGATGCCACACCCCATCTGGAGTGCCTGAGGCATATAATCTAATAAGATCCTAAAAGAGCTAGTGATATTGATTTTCTGTGAAATGTACGGGGGGCGGGTGGAACGGCCCGTGTGATGACAGCCTCCTGACCTCTGTGGATTTGTTTACCGGCTACACAGTTTGCTCAGAGATATAACTCGGGGATGTGCACAGCTCTACGCTGGTCTAATCTGTCACATGCGTTACGTCTAATATGTTTGGAAATGGAAATGGCTGAAATATTGAATACACTTTTTGTGTTAAACATTAGTGTCCAGCACAAACAAGACAAGTTGATATCTGTAGTCCACTATCAGTAGTAAAGTATGAGTACATACCAGGACTCTCCACTCTCTTGTAGTGGTACGGGTTGATGCAGACCTCCTTCTGCTTGGAGCCAAACGGGTACTCGCACACCTCCAGGGGCTTAAGCTCGTGGTGCGACTGCAGGTCGGGCCAGCGCCACACTCGGCAGTAAATAACGTGCGGCAGGCCTTTCCTGTGGGACACCTGCAGGCGGCCGTCCAGCGATCTGGGAATGGTGACGCACTTGCTGGTCTGCCCGGGACAGCTCAGAGCCTTCTCCAGGTCCTCCATGGCGCCCTTCTTCTTTTTCAGCTTTTTCACCAGCGCGTCCACCGCCTTCTCTGCCCATTTCTCCTCCTCGTCGCCCTGCTTCCAGCCGAGCAGGCGTTTGACAGCTGGGCTCGTGAAGGAGAAGAGACTGGACATGGAGGTCATGCTGGATGATGCAGTGTAGGTAGAACAAAGGGGGAGGACCAATGGGGAGTCTAGGAGTCCCCTGTTGATGTTCTCCGATCAGCGTTTGTAGCCTAAAACGTGTGTTTAACAAGAGAAACCACTTCAGTGTGTGTGACAGGCCAACAGAGATGAGGGGTGGGGTAGGGGAGAGGAGGCTGTAGCCTTGTCTGACCAAGGACAGGAAGCAGGGGAGGGAGGGGAGTCAGCAAGCAGGACGCAGCTGCTGCTGCTCAGGAAGGGCCCTGCAGCAAGCGGTCCGAAGTTGGGTCACCACCACTGATGGAGAGGGGGGGGGGGGGGGGGGCAGCCTCCAGGGGCTCAGATCAGGACCTCTGTCCAACTGAAGCAGGTCTCACCGGTGCAAGACGACAGGCTGAGAAATAAGGAAGACGCTGCTTCTTAACAACTCCCTGCTCCTCTTCAGTCCAGATTGACTTCTCCAACCAGTCCACAAGCCTCCTGCAAAACAGAAAAGCGACACATGTAAAGCTTGGCGACTCACTCAAAGATTTGCCATTACATCAACACTGTAGATAAACAAGCCCATTCTCCTGACTTTTGTAAATATATAAATCACAATACAATTTATTTATTTTTTAAAATCCAACTATGAATGAAGTCTGAACCTCAGCTGAACATGTGACTAGTAGGATGATCAAAAAGGACGCAGCCCCCTTTTTGATCCGACACATGATTTCCATGAAGACTCAGATAAATGAGTCATCCCAAAACCCAGCAGGACTGATAGGTGTTAAGTGTCGCATGCCGAACTTGTCATGTATATGAAAAGACAGTCTTACAGCTAAACAAATGGCCCACATCAGCATGTAAATGCTGGTAAGTATGCCCACCATCCAGCATGTAATATCATGAAAGATTAGAATCAGAATCCATCATTTTCATCAGCATACAAATATTTGTAACCACGTTTAAGAGCCAGTTAAACAATGCTTAAAGTGTGGGCTAAGATATTTGTTTAGTATAGATCCACATGAAATAAATCACACCATAATCGGTAATACACTTTTCAATGAGAATAATGATGCAAACATATTGTAATTCTTCAATATCTTGAATCATATCTAAATTGCAATATCAACTAGAATCAAACCATTTGGTTATTTGTTCAAGTTTTGCAAACGCTTCGTACTCAGACATTAAAATACATTACAAATTCAAAAGGTGTTAGAGATAAATAAAGCCTCTTTCTTTTTCTATAGCTTAATATTATTATTACAGCATGATCGTTATCTCTTTTACCCATTTCCACATTGCAGAACCACATGTGAAAGAATAACCGACAAGTGAATAATAACCTTACAAATGTATGTAGTATTGCTTTAGGATGATTGCCACAAGTTAACTGATGTAGGGACATGAAATGTTTCAAACCATCTTCCTGATGCATAACTGCGCTAAATGAAATGCTGTGATATCTGACACTCCTGTCCATATCATGCAGCACAGACAGCAGACAATCAAACACATGTAGCCTGCAGCAGCTGTTTGGGGGCTTGTGAAAATGGCCTTAGTCAAAAAGGATGTGACCACAAAGAGCTGCTTCCTCCCTCAGCCCATCTCTGCCCGATCCCTCCCTTCCAGCACACAGCTGTCCAACACCACTGCACCCACTTCCACTGCTCATTGTTCCACAGGCACATGAAAGTGGAGGGAAACCTCCTAAAGACTCATGTTGGCACAAATAATGACCAGTTTGTACGCTTTGCAGACATTCATCAGATAAGGTTCCAGCAGCTGTTTCCACATATCCTGATCAGTCAGAGATCTGGATGCAGCCAGGCCTCTTTTAGATCATCAGCAGTGATTCATCAGTTCATTGTATAAGGGTGAGCAATGCCAAATAATAGATTTCAACATAAGAACGTGTCCTATCTTCCTGAAACGAGCAGGAACATATTGTTTGGTGAACAGGTCATAGATCTTACCTGCCTGAGTTGACGCTGTATAAAAGGCTGATTTGCATCTAAATGACTAATCCTTCAGATAAAGCTTTTACAAACTGATCATCACACTGATAGCTCTTTGTGTGTCTGCCATCAATGACATCAAAAGGCTGAAAATGAAATCAATCTTGAATGAACACACTTTCACATTTTGAAAGAGAATTTGGGGGGGGGGAACTGTAACCCAGGATTTACAGATGAAAGAGGGTTTATGATCCTTATCTTCAGAATAACTGAGAATATGAGTTATATAAATGTGTATCTAAGAAAAGATACCTACATATTTTTGATATGACTGTTTTCTAAAAGAGAGCCAATTGTTTTCCTACTATCGATGGCCAATGTTCATATATATTTTAACAGATGGCACAGTATACTCTCAGCAGAAGATAACATGCTTTAAAACCATTTTAGAAAACCATGTGATATCATTTATACCGAAGAATCGATACTCATCTGAAGCTCTTTCCAAAAGCCAGAACTACTCCATAAAAAGTGAAAAAAACAAGTGGTAAACAACAACATCTCTGTTAAAAATGGCCTGAGTATGAAGCTGTTTATCACAGTCTTTTCCCATTTAAGTTAAAGTAACGCTTTCATTCTCGCCTACAGAACACGTAACATTGGGAAGAATTTCCCACACAATCATAACTGTGTGTGTGTGAGATGATATCTGCCTGAAATGCTTGACATGGATGAAGTACAGGACACAGACAATATGGAAGAACGATCCGGTGAGTAGTAAGCACCCCCCACCCAGAGAAAGGGAGAAAGAGATTCAGAAACATCTAGCGTTACACAAATCCCCAAACAGCAGTCAAAATAGCTTTTAGTGCTGCTCTGATTTAAATGTAGCACAAAAGTAATCACAGCCATAACATAATACATTATTCCAGTGCTGTTAGCTTACCCTGGTATGTAGCAAGCTAATGTAAGTAATTTGCTAACTAGCTTAGCTAACAGTACACAACTTGTTTAGCTTACATTTACAGTCAGACACCTCTAATAACAACTGACAACTTTAACTATCTAGTTTACCACTTTAGGACGCTGTTTCCTCTTTAAAACAAGACTTTTGGAGCCATAGTTTTTACCTCGTAACGGTTAGCCGAAGTTACTTCACCCTTCCTCCTCTTCCTCCATTCCAGAAACTTTTTGAACTCCTCACAACTGAGGCTAATGCTAAGCTAGCTGTTAGCCCAGCCCTCCTCTGCCCAGCGTATCCTGCTGATGCAGCTCACTGGAGTTCACTTTTAATGAAACAATTCGCTTAGTAACATACCTCTCAACAGAACCCCATGAGAGCCATGGCAAATCGTTTTCGTGTCACGTTAAGAGTGCAGTTGCTACTCGCTTAAATATTTCCTCTCGTTTTCCAGCGTTTCTTCTCTCCGTCTCCCCGTGCCATGTCCTCCAGATCCTGGACACAAGTAGAATGGTGAGGCGGAGTGCATATCACTCCGCTTTACTGATAAACTAGGGCTCGCTTTAGCGTTACAGCTGAGGAGATTTCGGTTCCAAATTGTATCAAACAAACCACCATACTATAAACCATAACTCATATATAATATTGGTTTCCAAAATGAGTTAGGTTAACGGCTAACCGTTCGTAACACGTTTTCATTGCACAGAGATTATGTGAATGTTACGAGTGAACAAACTTGTTCCGCCTTTGACAGATAATTATGGTCATAGGCGTCCAATATAATACCAGCAGCACACCCTAAAACGTCAACACAATTACGTGTTTTAAAAAAAATACGTTAATGATGTTACAGTGTAAAGTTGTAGTTCTTACAGTGGTCGTGCTGCGGCTCTGGGACGTCTCACAAGTTGCTGGCTCCACTCAGTCTGGAGTACTGCGGTTTGTTGTGTATTGTTGTCCTTTGTAGTCACTTGTTCCAACCTTTTACAGTCCTCGCGCCATAGACTAATATAACTTTATTTAAAATAAATAAATAACCCCCCTTGCACACTAATATATGTGGACGAGCCTCTACTCTCTCTGCAGGATAATGTTGGGAGTGCGGATTCCTCATTCAGTCTTCAGGTGAAAATGAAAGGCGATGTACGTGTTCAACCACTAGTGGGCGACCTACACCAGGATCTGGGTTGTTAAAGGTGTATTTCATAGACTTTATGAATGTATTTTACCAAAACAGACTTCCGTTCAATTTACACAACTTTAGCAGTGGAGATTCTTTACTTGAGTAAAAGTACTAATAACACACTGTAAAAATTCTCAAGTTAATTGAAGTTAAAGTACGGAAACCATATTTTAAAGCAAAAGCAGTACATCTTCACATTTAAGAAGAACAAAATTGGCAACATTTCTGCCAATTAATTAGCTGTTAACACACTCATGCTTTTAGTTACTTAAATAAAAAGTTGGATGGTTTCATCTAGATACCAAATAATCAAATTGTTTAAGTTTCTGTCAAATGAATGCAGTGGAGTAAAAAGTACAACATTTTCTTCCAAAATGTAGTAGGGTAAAAGTATCAAATGAAAATACTCGGGTAAAGTACAAGTTCCTCAAATGTGTACTTAAGTGTTAATAATAATTCATCAGATTTATTTTTGCGATTTTCGCACTTTTACATTACAAGTGACAAATATCAGACATGTAATACATGAATACTAAGAACCTCACTTGAGTAAATGTACTTAGTTCATTTCCACCACTGCATTTAAACCACCTATTGTTTCTGCTTTGACAATCTTAGTTGCCATTTAAATTGATTGTAAAGGTATATTATTGCCACAAGTTTTATAAAAAAATAAAATAAACGTATTACCAGAAGCAATATAGTTTGTGAAATATAAACCACCCATAAAATACTGTCATCCAATAATTTATGTTTACTGTAACAGTCAACATTTTCTACTTGCCCATCCATGCAATTTACAAACTTTTCAAACCTGGAAACGAAATTGAGTTTTATTCTGATAATGCCTCCCTTGCCTTCTGAAATGTTCATCATCCAAACATAATATTGAAGACTGTTATCGCCTATATGATGAGGGGGGGAGTATGTGAGAGAGAAACTCCCTCCGGAGGGAACAAAGGGATTTTGCAGGCCATTTACACAGAAACCTTTGTCTCTATAGGGCAACTACACATCGACGATGACAAATATGAAATGTGGGGTTCCTCAAGGCTCCATCTTAGGACCACTGCTTTTTAATATTTATATGCTACCACTGGCTCAAATAATGAAAAACAACGACCTTAGTTATCATATCTATGCAGATGACACCCAAGTTTATATAAAAATGTCACCAGGAGACTATTCTCCGATTACAACATTGAGTAAGTGCATTGAGCACATCAATGACTGGATGAGTAGGAGCTTTCTCAAATTGAATAAAAAGACAACTGAGATTATTGTTTTTGGAGCAAAGGAGGAACGATTAAAAGTCATCGCAGAGCTTCAGTCAGCAGACTTCAAAACAACGAATAAAGCAAGAAATCTAGGTGTAGCGATGGACTCCGACATGAATTTTAAGTCACATTACAACAGTTATTAAGTGTGCATACTATCACCTTAAGAACATATCTAGGATTAAAAGACTAATGTCACAGCAGGATTTAGAAAAGCTTGTCCATACTTTTATCTTCAGTAGACTGGACTACTGTAATGGTGTCTTCACAGGTCTCACTAAAAAATCCATTAGAAAGCTGCAGCTGATTCAGAACGCTGCTGCTCGAGTCCTCACTAACACTAAGAAAGTGGATCACATCAGTCCGGTTCTGAAGTCTCTACACTGGCTTCCAGTCTGCCAAAGACTTGATTTTAAAGTACTATTGCTGGTTTTTAAAGCACTAAATGGTTTAGGACCAAAGTATGTTAACGATCTCCTGCATAAATATGAACCGTCCAGGAGTCTCAGGTCTTCTGGGACGGGGCTGCTCTCTGTTACAAGAGTCAGAACTAAACATGGAGAAGCAGCATTTAGTTTTTATGCCCCGAAAATCTGGAACAAACTCCCTGAATTCTGCAGGTCCGCTGCAACTGTTGATACTTTAAAATCCAGACTAAAAACGTATCTTTTTGACGCTGCATTTGAGTGAGTTGTTCATATTCACACGGCAGTATGGCTTTTATTCATGTATTTTATACCTGTTGTGTTTATTTTATTATCTTTGCTTTTGAAATGCCCGTTTTGAAATGCCATTTTATAATGTGTTTCTACTGTATTTATTCTTAAATGTCTTTTATTTTATTTTGTAAAGCACTTTGAATTGCCGTGTGCTGAAAGGTGCTATATAAATAAACTTGCCTTATAACACACAGGAAAGGGAAAACACCAAAGAGCACAATACGGACCTTTTGTGAATCATACAAATGAGCAGAAACCGTGAATAAAGATACTATAACCAACTTTAATAAAACATGATAAGCTGTACAGAGTAAATAGGCTTTGGTGCATGATCTTACAGTATTTCATCAGTATAGACTTCTTTAAAGGGATTTGGACCCTTGAAAATGTTCAGAGATGAAACAAAACACAAAGTAACACAGTGGAAAATAAATGAAAGGCAGCCCCATATTTTTTTTAACATGTATTGTCGATTATTTAATGTGTATTCTGATGAACTTTTTACGATGCTTTTTGAAGTTCTCTAAAATCGCCCTTAACTTTGGTTTGTCACTCTTGAGTTTTGTACTTTGTCCTTTTTAAGGCGATATTTTACACAGGCTAAATGTTAGAATTAGCTGTGCTTCATCTCAAATTGTATTTGGTCATTAGACTGTAGGTGTTGCAAGATGCATTTTGTCTATATTTTATTTCAAGCTCAGTGTGACACGGAATGTAAATGTACAGAAAAGTTACAGTGATTAATCAGAAATAATGTTATCACACCAAAAGTCAATGTGTTCAACATTTCTTAAATGACACACTCAAATAATAAAATCAAAATCAACTTGGTCTTGTCTACACACTTCAAACAGCAGTGCCCATTCCTCGGATCAGTTTTCTCCTCACACACACACAATACAAATCATTTCAGTGAAAGTTTTCTAAGAGATAATAACACCAAAATCAAAAATCAGAGTGCAATCAGTGAACTACCTTTGATTCAAACAGGTTAAATAATCAACGTGAAGCACTAACGTCTGCGAAGGTAGGAAGTAGATTCATGTATACAGCAGATTCCTCGGGAGAGCAGCATTATATCTATTCATATTATTATTACGTCACATTTTGAATGTTTCCTGACCTCCATCTTTTCACATTATCTCCACAAAATATTGCTTTAATTATAAACGATAAATGATGTCATATCAAATTAAATAATTTGAACACATTTTGAACACCTAATGCCAGAAACCAATCAGAAATCAACAGTAATTGTTCTAAGCTGGTACATTCTGCAGCTATTCCTCTGTAAATCAGAATAATTAACCACAATAACAAAAGATACAGTTGAAGAGAATTACTGGAATTAAGATGAGATGGCCAGTTTAGATATTTATTTATTTCTGAAATAGGGAATTTATGCGTATGTGTAAAGATGCATAAAAACACTGTCCTTAATAATCCATAATATATTATGTGTTGTGGCAATGATGTCGCTGTTTTGTGCTATTGTTTTTTTAACTAAAAGAAAATGGTATAAAATGTTTTTTTGTTGGCAGATGTTATAAGAAATATGTATATTTAAAAACATAAAACCACTGTGCTTTTGACTGCAAATGGACAGTGAGAGTGTTTCTTTATTCTTGTGAACGCTGACCTGAATATTGATACATTTAATCAAATATGAAAGCCTTTGAATTTGAATGGGTGTCTCATACATTACGTACCATATTTGTTGATCTTCTACAGTTATCAGTTACGCAGTCTTACATTTGACGGGCCCCATATTGGCAATAATCCTCTGACTTCGTGACATCACAAACCCCAGGACTTATTTTAGTGGTTGCTTCTTTATGACATGCTCTGGCTTACCACCTTCAATTAAACAGTACAAAATTAAACAAAAAGTATAAATGTTGTCAACAATTTAGTGATGATAATAACACCACCCAGAGCGACTGCAGAAACAATCTTGGGTACAGGCTTGAAATGTGGAAACAGTGGCTGTGCTATTACACTGCATCATCAACAGGATACAAACCAAAAGTCAGGATAGTCTGCTGCTGCTAGCTAGTAGGGACGTAAACAACACGTTTTGTATTGGTAAGATATATTAACTTTTCCTAAAAACATATTTGCCGATATCACAATTTTCCATTCAGTTTAGGGGTCTGCATTCGATATGGGACAATATCATAAACCTGTTTATCACAGTCAGTTTCTATTCATATAAACTCACTAAAAGCAACGATAATATTATTTGACAATTGTGTGAATGGGCTCTTTTATGAAAATCTGATTTTTTATTTATTAAAAAAAATAAGGGCTTGTCTTATATGTATTAATGTTTTCACTTTGCGTGGATGATCACAGCTCATTAAACACTGAATGATCCAGATCAATGTTTTGTTAGAGCCCTACTAAACAGTTAGAATAGTTCAAATGCAGAGACATGCTCATGCTGGGCTTTAAAAAAGAACATCGAGTGAAATGTGTAGTTTCCGTCAGTGATTCAAACACACAGCGTTTTTTATTCCTCGAGTATGTCGGAGTATTTTCTGTATTATTGCCTGGGCACTGTCTGTGCATTTTAAATAATTATCAGGGTTTGTTTTATCAAAGTGCGTTGAAAAAACTTTGGTGCATCTCTTTGTTGTTGTCAATGAAAACGTTTTTGCTTGCTACTTTCACCTTGTGTTGTGTGCCGTAAACTCCTCGGGATGAAATCATTTCCAATGCTGGATTATCGAAACTGTACCCCACTGTAGCTAAAATAATCTGACCTTAAACCGCCTTGAGGTAAATTTGTGTGGCACTTGAGATTTCAGATAAATCGTTTTTTTTCATTTTAACTGTATAATTAACTATGCGTTTAAGGATCAAGGTTTTTGTTGAGCTGCATTCACTTGATACACAATTTTGTCTTTGCTCAACACGAGGTTCGGGCGCAGAGCCTTGCTGTGAAAACAGCGAGTTTAGATTAGTTACCTATGATACCTCCCTGCTAGTTTAGCCGTTTTACCACGAATCATATGAATGCAGCTTTAAGCTAATGTTAGCACTCATTCCAGTTGCCTAGAATTTCTTTTTCACACAATGTCTCAAATTGTAATGGACTGATCTGTTTAATTTACAATGCATATATGGTCGGCTAATATGGCAAATGAAGGCACTGAAAAAATGAGTATTTGATAAAGACATCACTACAGCGAACTGTAGTGAGTAGCGTGACGTATTCCTGCAGCGTCAGAGTGCAGAAATATGAAGAGTTTCCATTCGATGAGGCAGACGCTGGTGAGCTTGGACATAGAGAGGACAGAACAAACGTCTCCTTTGGTGCTGAACACTATCTGTCCTGGAGGTCCAACTTGAGGCCGCGGTCCGACGCGTCCTCGGAGGGAGTGTCTAGGACGGGATTGACGAACCCTTCGAATTCAGTGTCTAAGCTGTCCTCTGGGAGCGTACTCACAAAATCGTTCTCCCACTCCAGTGCGTTAGAGTCCTCCGAGGTAGAGGTGGGCCCGCTGGCCACCTGCTTGCCCCCGGGCTTCAGGGCGGCGCGCAGGATGTCCTCCTCCGTCCGGGACCTCTCCCAGGCTGGAAGAGCACGATTGATTCCTGCAAAGAAAGGACGGCAGCTTTTCATTCTGACAGCAGAAGTCACTGAAGTCCAAAAATGGCAGCAGGCAGTAATCTGTTCCAACTCAACACTGTCCAAACCGAATTTGAAACTTAATCAGTTAATCAAGTTTTATCGAAATATGGACCAAAACAATGTTTGGTAAAGGCTAACTTTATAAAAATATAATTCAGAGCTATCATTGTGGTGCTGCAGAGAAGAATAAAAAAAAAACCTTGCTTGTTACAGTTAGTAAAAACCATAGAAATTGTAAAAAAAAAAATTTCAAACCATGATCATTTGAATGTATTTTTCAATGATAATGTGAATAATGTTTCAAAAATGATCATTCCCTCTCATATAACTTAGAGGCCATTTATGTACAGTATGTACGGGCTGTAGTGGATGCAACTACACTTCAATCAATTGATTTGTAGATGGGGGGAAATCGGCACATTTTCCGTGGTTATACAATGCACTACATTCATTCATGAGTTATTAAACAATATAAAAAGCTATTTGCAGCAAATTAAATGATTTTGAACCTTATTGAGTTACTGTGTTTTGTGATATTTGAACGATAACAGACTTAAAGCCAACCTGCCCAAATTATCATGATTTCAGAATATATACCAATAATATATATATATATATATATATATATATATATATATATATATA